>JAXGGA010001308.1:0-158187 GCA_038373865.1 Uloborus plumipes
GTCAAATAATTACTCAAATAAAAAATTTAGATGATGCATAATCAGTTTTTGCGCATCTTGAAAATTTCCCACGAAGCATACGAGGCACCCGAAAATGATGACGCTTATTTCTTTTCTAGTGCCTGAGGAGTTGGCACGTATCATGGAATCACAAGATGCTGACATCGTAGCAGAAGTCAAGAATCAGATCGTCGTACACACCGGTATCTCCGAGATCAGGATTCCTTTCATAAGGGTGAGTAAGTAAGAACATCTAATATAAATATAGGATGTTAAACTGTACATTTTAGAAAAAATGGTTTTAACTTTGGCTTCTCTCTTTTAGGTGGACTACAAATCGACCGGCGTTTTCGTTACAGGGCTCATTCTAGACAGGCCGCCTGCACTCTGTAAGTATGAGATGAGTGATAATACAAGTTGTGCAATAAGGTTCCTAAAATTTTTACTTTATCCTATCTAAACCTAAAAGTTGGAAAGCTGCCTAAATGATTTTCAAGAGATTTTTTAAAAATATTTTAAAATTCGTAATATATCCGATTTATATCTATGCATTTTATCTGAACATATAGAAAAAAGTTTGAATGCATGCATCCGTAGTAATTCTGTTAAATACTTCAAACATACAATAAACTTGACATCTCTAATGTCATTAAACAAGAGTGCTTCGTCGGTGACTGCTGTTCAGCTGAAAAACCTTTCTTACAACGAGAATATAGTTTATCATTAGTTTAAAAAATAATGTGTATGCAGCAGTTTTGCAGTTTCTGAGCCTTAACAGCGTTAATTTTATCTTCAAAATTAAACTGTTTCAAACCATTTAGTGCCCATAGGGAAAACTTAACACGGTTCCTAGAGGTCATAGAGTGAATGGAAAATATAAAATTGTCAGGGAGTTTCATTCTGAGATAAAGAGCCAATGAAAAATTTTAAAAAATAGTAATTTTTCTCAAGAAATTGGAAAATTGTAAAAATAGACCTGGAAGATCTTTACCTTTTACGGTATAGCGGTTAAGACGCTGACTTCTCACGCCCAAAAGCACGGGTTCGAACCCGGCTCCAGTCAGTGGATTTTCATGATGCAGAATATCGACAGCGCTCATGTCGTATGATTATGCGGCATGTAAAAGATCCCTCGAGTACTTATTTGGCATGCAGTATCTCTTGGCTAAATTAAATTCCTAGTGCAGTTTCGCATCGAGTTGAGCCCAGGTTCCTCCATTAAGTGTGGAAACTGGGCGTCAAAATTCCCGTGGTAATGACATCCCGCTGATAGTGGTGCTACATGAAAGAATGGGTGCCTGTCTTGGGGAATGCACTAGGTCTGCAAATGGCAAGAAGCTAAACGCAGCCCCATTTGAAAACAAACAACAACAACAACAAACTTTACCTTTTACAACATAAACTTTCTTAGTAAGTAGGTTGTTGTAGTTTTATTAATTTGCTCAAGTTGAGTTCACAAAGGACTTGAGAAAGACAAAGAAATTCCGTATCATTAATATATTTGGAAGCATTAAGAAGTGTTAACTGCAGTTCTGATTTTAAAACACAAGGTACTTGTTTGTTTTTGCAGAGGAAATCGTAGTTGTTTAAATGCATAAAAAATGCTGTTAATTCCAAAACAGATTGAAGTTTAAGATTTTTTTTATTGGAAAACCTAGAAAATTAGGGAATTTATTTTTAAAACTGAGTGGGGACCCTCACTTGAATGCTTTCTATCTTTGGCACAACGCTGTATGCCGCATAAAGCAGCTATTTCTTACCTTTCAACGCTATGTAATTCGAAGTTCCACTCGTGTGTGCTATGCATAAAAACAATCTTTATTTTGTAATAATTTTGGGTCTCCTGATTTACCAGCTGACTCAAAATCTTTATCAATGCTTTTTTCCCTTCCAATGCAAGTAAACAAATTTCGCTCTTCAGAAGTTTTGAATTCACGTTTGAATGTTTTTAATTCCCCTCCTTTCAAATCATACCCAGAAGATCTTGTTTTTAAACGACAGTAATTAAAGCATGCAAGCAGGGGCGTAGGAACCGGGGGAGCTCTGGCTCCCCCTGGAATATTTCAGACTGGCTCAGCTCCCCCGGAAAAATATCTTTACTACAACATTTGGTAGCACATTTGTTTCTCAAACCTGTTTTCAAATGTGGGATCTCCTTTTCTAAGAAATGCACGCAATGTCACCAAAAATCATCAAAAGTCATTTTTTAAAGGTTCCATTTGGAATTTTTTCTTTTAAAAAAATTTAAGCTTTCCTATTTCTGAGCAAATATTCCATCTAAAACTAAGTTCATATTAAAAATGCAAAAGTGCAGTTAAACTTGTCTTTCTGAGGAAGGAGATATTAGAAATGTTTTTAAGTTTATTTTATTCAAAAAAAGTTTTTTTGAAAAACATTTATGACTTTATAATTGATCTTGTGTGTAAAAGGGCAAAAAGTGTCTCCCCAAAACCCCCAGAAAGAGCACGAAACGTCCAATGGACGTTCATTTTATGTCCTGAACGTCCGAATCTGGTCCGATGTCAAAATCGATGAAATTTGGCGATCCTTAGATGCGCCTTCCAGGACGTCCCACGGACTTTTTTTTTTTTAGGTCTAAGGATGACCAAAAGGGATCCGCATCCTTTCAGGACGTACCACGGACTTTTTTTCCAGATGTCCTGGGAACTTATCTCTAAGGATGTCCCAAGTCTCAACAAAATCAATTGTTTTTAGGACATTATTTTCAAGTTGTAGGGAAAATTTTATTTTTTATTTTCTCAATGAAATTTACTACAAATGACAGTAAACTATGATGCACAAAACTTATACGAAGCATGAAAATAATATTTAAACTAACTAAACATAAAAATGTGCTACAAATTTTTGAAGGAAAAAATTCCTTGAAAAAATACAATTTTTTTTTTAAATTTTACAATTAAATATGAAGTGGGAAGCTCAAAGTAGCTCTGCAACTAATTTTAAAAACCAAATAAATACAAAACAAGCTTGTGTTTGTCCGAAATATTTTTTTAAATTATGTCATGGTGTACTGTAAAATTCGATGACATGAGGTCATCCTAAGGAGCATCATATAGGACGTCCCAAGTACAAAGTTTATTATTGTCCTCCGGATAGCCTGAAGTAAACTGCAACATTTCAAGGTGTACGAAGGACTTTATTTTCTGACATCCTGCGGTCTTCATTCTTAGGATGTCCTGCAAATGAGTCAAATCAGTCGATTATAGGACTTACTTATTTAACTTCGAAAATTCGTATTTTGAGTGAAAGTGGTAAGTACGAAGTGAATTTTTTTTCCATATTCACCTATGAAATTTTTGGACTCCTAATATACTTTATTCAAAATGGAAAAGTGGGCAATTTGTTCCGAAGAACTTGGATTTTTTTTAAAGTAAAGTTGAATTATTTAACTACTATAAAGCCGAGAAATGAATGAAGTTACATAAAAATTGAAGTATTTTCAAAGTATATTAATAAACAAAAAAGTAGAAGAACATTTTAAGAGTCAAAAATGATTTAACTCGAATTTTTGTGTGTGGAAATGGACATACATTTTTAAAACGCTCATGATAGACAAAATTCTTGCAAATTTTGATAGAGGTCAAAATTAAAAATTAAAAAAATTTTTGCCAAAAATGCTCTCTTACTCTCAAATTTAAAACATCAAAATTTGAACTTGATTTATTAAAGTTTATACTAGGATAATGACCTGATAATAATACACTACAGTATATCCTGAAGAATTTTTTTTTTAATGATGATTGTTTTAAGCTTTTTTTCTTTCTTTTTCTTTTTAAATTCATTATAAAATGTAAAATATAATTCTACTGACGTTTTTTTTTTCTCTTTAAACCTCTAAAATAAAAATTTTAGTTTTAAATTATTATAAAAACAAACTATCCTTAAATTTATTAGACGATTTT
This sequence comes from Uloborus plumipes, assembly GCA_038373865.1. NCBI lineage: Eukaryota > Metazoa > Arthropoda > Arachnida > Araneae > Uloboridae > Uloborus > Uloborus plumipes. The sequence goes on from JAXGGA010001308.1 coordinate 3,924, forward strand.
TTTTTAAATTGACATATTTTAATTGTAAAAGAAATAAAAATAAAAATAAGTAAATACACCATTTTCTGTTATAAGCACACACATTTGAAATTTGTTATTATCATTCTTAAATAGTTTACTTTAGGGCAAAAATACAGTTTTTTTTGTTTTTTTTTTTTTAAAATATTTGAATTGTATTAGTATTACTTAAAAATCATTCACTGATGTAATATTTTTTATTATTAAAATTTTAAAAATAGTTTTGAAATAGTTTTCCAAAACAATAGTTTTTCGCACCGAGGTTGAAGAAATGCCCTAATGCCGAAAATATAGCTAACATTTTTTTTTTCTGAAATCAAAAGGGCTTTTTTAATTCCGAAAAGATTGAAATTATGACACTTTACTACCCGCAGAGTGGTATAGTGGTTAAGACGCTGGCTTCTTACGCCCAAAAGCGCGGGTTCGAATCCGGCTCCAGTCAGTGGGTTTTCATGATGCAGAAAATCGACAGCGCTCATGTCGTATGATTAGGCGGCATGTAAAAGATCCCTCGAGTACTTGTAGACAGCCAAATTATTAGTTAAATTTTTCGTTGAACACTTGATGTGTTGTCCGTCTAATGTTCTAAAGAGAACCAAAATTTGAACGGCTATATTTCGTAGGACGTCTTTTGTTCATTTTAATTAGTCCGTTTAACGTCCGAAAGACCAACCACAAAAAGCTTGGTCCTAGACATAGCCAATAAAAGAACGTCTGACATCATTTTAACAACCTGGGGATAATGTTTTCTGAACGTCCTGAGGACCACGAAAGGCTTAAGTCCTCGGGATGGGTGCTGACAATACAGGAACCAACTGGGGAAGAACACTTCGCGGACATTGAACGGTCCCTAGGCTGTCCCTCGATTACCCGATGAAATTTAAACGTCCGAAGGATGAGTTAATATTCTGAGTTAGTCCTGAAATGACATTTCTAGGACGTCCAACGGACAAAGTAGTGCTGTTTGGGAAGTTCCTACGCCACTGCATGCAAAACAAGCTATAAAGAAGATGGATGACGTTTTTTAAGTCATAGCCAATCAGCAGACTCCAAAAATTTATATAATCTCTAGTAAAGTAAGGTTGCTAATATGCGTCCCCTACCACTCTTCCGAAACGTTCAATTGGAGCACTCTGTATATTTTCCTTTGAATCATACTTGTGGTATCTTCTTTCTTTGCAGTGCAATTTTGGTTTGAGCTTGAATGGGATGCTACAACTCACGACCCGGATGTGAAGGAGGTTCCGACTGCATCCAACAAGGAAATGTGTGCTTATGCATGCGTTGACGAAGACTCCTTTGACTGTTCGTAAGTTGCTCCACTCTCACTTTATCAGTTCAGAAGTATAGCTCTCTCGTGTATTACCGCTGTTTGGTACACTAATCCGTAAAAAAAGGAGAAGAAATGAAATTAAATAAAAGTATAAAGGAACGGTTAATATCTCCTATTATTATGACTAAAAACAAAAATTTCTGAACAAACTTTAAGTTACTTGAATAAATATTTAGAAGTAGAAAGTTTGGAACACATTAGTCATGAGATAGAGAAAATTTATGTTTGATTTTTTTTTCATGGTAACTTTTAGGAAAATGTTCTGGTTCCGAGAAAACGGCTGTAGTTAGAAAGATATTTTCCAGGAGGCCTCAGTTTAAAATTTCATTTTCTGATTTGAATAAACTTTTGTTGATTTTTGAACGATTTATGATTGCTCTCTCCTGGGAAATTTTAGTCCCTTACTTGAACGTATTTTAGTAAAACAACTGTTATTGAAAAAAACTTTTAACTTGCAACACGAACATCCACAACGTATACAAAAGAGTTTCAAGCTACGTGTTAAAGACCCATAGCCGGAGCTAAGGCAGAAATACTAGTAAATACCAAACAGCTTAGTTATATCATTCCGAGATTGCGGTTTTGCCTTTGTTTGAGGATCATCAGTTTGGAGTAGGGGCGAAATTGCTGTCTTTAAAAACTGTTTCTAAGCTACGTGGCATTTGCTTATTTTTCCGCTTTTGCTTATCTCTAGCTATGAGGCGGTAATTTGTCACTATAACCTAGATTTGATCTTCAGTTTTTTAAGGCATCACACAGCATCAGATAAAAAACACAAGCTTTTACTGAAAGAAGGCAAAAAAGTACAATAAAATGTTTCAACACTATTTGAATAAACATATGGGCGATTCTCTGTAAACTGGTACTTTAATAATTGGCTGTCCGGACTGAGCATTTTAAAAATAATAAAGTGTAATAAAGTAATTATCTCTCTTAATACAAGTAAAGTATCAATACTTTGTGACCCAATTGTATTTGGAGTGATAACAATTTAATTTTTTTTTCTAGAAATTATCTAAGCGCCAAAAACACAATCCCCTGGCTGTCCCAATCCCATAGTCTGACTGTTAAAGATAGTATTTCAAAAAACCTATTAACACTACATAAATTTGGCAATTAATATCTAAAAATAGAATAATGAAGCTGTATTTTTCTTATGAAATAAGGTAGAATTACATATTTCTAAAACTTAAAATTGTCATGTAAATTCTGTCCGGAGTTTTTTCAAACAGTCCCCTGCAACAAATTCAAATCTGTAATACGAAAAATCTATAACTTTTGCAAATTCTTTTTGGCATGAAGTTTAAAGTAATCAGTGTGAATTTGCCGAAATCGCCGAGAACGGTGTTGAAACGCTACTTTGCTTAGTTTGAGAGCCACATTTGTGATGAAAGTATGCATCAGGGTCGTTGCGAAAACAGTCCTCTGGGAAGTGATTTTATTAATGTCAATTAATTTAATTATAAAACATATTAGTTATTATGTCCACGATTTGTGCCTAAATTTATAGGTAGTCTCGTAACTAATTATGTTCCAATAGTTTTGCAGATATTACGCAACAAAGAGCAAAAACACAGTCACCTGGCACAGTCCCCTGCCTAGTTATACTAGGCGGGGGACTTACCCCCTATCATGATTTATCAGAAAAACACAAACTTCAATTGGCCCTCTTTCAAACTAAAGTAATAGATTCATTTTCTGAGCAATAGTATAATTATACGAACATTTCAAAAAACCGTGCTCGGACAGATTTCGTGTGAAAAATGACGAGTTTACAGGGAATCGCCCATATAGAAAGAGCTAGAATTTATAGGTAAAGGCGGTCATGTAATTCGGTCAAAACAGAACTTACCAATTGTAATTAAAATAGAGCTTACCTTGTGTTAGCAGTACTTACCAATACGTATTAGATTCGAATTTCTGATCATCGTCCTTCTTTTTGCAGGGGCTTCTTTTACTGCCAGAATGGTTGCTTCCTCAAGTCCAAAGACCTCCTGGAGCCAGATGGTACTGACCCAGAAAAGCCCGTCGGCACCAAATGTCAAGAATACATCAGTAAGCTGATTTTCCTCAGTGTACTCTCAGAAGTCTTTGTATTACAACGTACAAACACCTGCTGTTTGTGTCCATTGCTGCCAAAATTTTATCGTTAGCGCACTTATGTTAAGTTTACTTACTAGGAAACCATATGATAGTCAGTGTAATAATGAAATGAGATGAAATAAGTAGTAATCGAACGAGCATTGTAAAACGAGTATTGTTTTCTGCCTCCAGCTCTGTTACTTTCCTATTCCAGGTTGACGAGTGCTAACAAGCACGAAACTGCAGTCCTTAGATGAAATAACCGAGTTGGCGATGTATTGCATTGTTAAAAGTTACATTGTTGTCTGTTGCAGTGTTAAAGTCTGCCGAATTGTTTAAGGAAAGTCTATTTTTAATTGTTTCAGTGAGTAATGGCAGACATATTTCACGTAATGTGTAGATTGATGTCCTGAACATGCAAACGGTGTAACTGCCTGATTAATTTTTCGCCAAGTCATTAAATTTAGAGCTTTTTTTTAAAAAATCGCAGATTTTAAGACTTTATACCTTAATAACAGGTGGACGAGGGCAGACAATTTTTGCGTCAAAAATATGTCTCGAGATGGTTTTTCGATTGCTACCTATTTAACTTCATTATTGCATTATTGCAATCATTATTGCATTATTCTTGTGTTCCCTAGTTAGCAGTATTAGTACTGTGAGAGCATCTCAACTCAACAATGAGCCAATTGATTTTCCCATTTTAGCTTTGACTAAACTACTCAAATAGAAATTAATAAACTTAGAAAAATAATCTATCATAAATCGTTACCCGCTCGAAATGCGTTCAAATATACGTCCGTAAAATACTAAAATAGTATTCGAAAAGTTGAAAAAAGCAGCAATGGTATGGAAGCCGTTATTTCCTCTAACAGCAAGCTGAAGAACTTCAAAAAGAAGAAAATTTCACCAAAAGCCAGTTTTAAAGTTCACGGTGCATTTTCTGTCAGTGGAAAAGAATGCGGCATTGCTATGTCTGAATAAACAAAATTAGGGCATTTCGAATAACTTCCTGCTTTGCTCTTAAATTCAAGTTTTTCTGTCGACAATTTCTCGATGCATCTTTTGTTTTTAGAGTAATAAAAATTGCTTGTTAAGTAATGGCTTGATATTATGTATTATTGTAGAAAAAGGGGGGTTTCTGAAACATTTTCCGTAAATTTTTCAGAAAACTTTCCAAAACTCTAATTTGTAAAATTAGACTATGGCATAATAGAGGTTTCAAGTAAACAAAATGGAGATGTAATCTTTCCATAAGCTATTAATGTGCTGTTCCCTTTTTACAAAATATGTAAGTGGAATTTATTAAATATTAAGCAAAGAGTAAACAAATCGTGTTTGGTAAAACTTTACCAAGCTGGAAATTAAAATATAGTCATACTACCTGACCACCGGTGCGATGTCAAGGCGAGTATGCTGTTTTCAGACGGAAATTGACAGATATATTATTTTTCACGGATGCCAGCTTTTGCACATGTGTGGTTAGCCTCTGAATTAAACAGTCACATTGAAATGGACAAAACGGGTGCATCAAATTTTCACTCTTCCCCCTTACTCAGATAGACTCATGTTAACTGACATTTTGACAACTCCAGAAATAACCGTTGGCAAATTATTAATTATAATTTTACTTCAATTAATCAGCTCTGTACGCATCCTACATTCGGTCAGTATGCAGATTAAATATGAGAAGAATGTCTTGTCCCTTAACTGAAATTTTCATTTCGAAAACACATTGTTCATTCAATCGGTTTTTTTTTCTAAAATATCTCATTCATTGTATCCTTTAAAGGAGCTGAAAGGAACTCGAACAACAAGGAGCAGTATTTGGGCGAGGCTCTTCTGAAACTGGAGGAAGCTGTTCTCAAGAAGAAGTTTAAAGTCAAGGTTACCATCGACGAAGCCCTCAAAGTAATAATCGCATCCTATCCATCCTGCTGTTTTTTACCCCTCCCAAAACGACGAGGGTTATTTATCAGCTGGAGACACAACTAGGCAACTAGAAGCACTGTAGAGGGTGCGGCAGAGAAACTTGCTGATTTGAAAAGTCAATAAAAGAAAAGTACTTCATGTATCAATTTATTTCTTTTTATAAGATATTGTAAACATTCTGAATTTTTATTTTGACTAGATTTAAAAGTTACATCAGGTAAATGGTGGCCCCCATTAATGATGCACTGATCTCCCCAAGATTTGAAGTTTTGTTCCACTCGTTCTAGCATATCGACTGGGATGTTGGCGATAGTTAGCCGAATGTTGTTCTTCAGGTGCTGCAGGGTCCGGAGCTTGTCGTTGTAAACGATCGATTTTGAGATGCCCCCATAAAAAATAGTCGCAGGGTGTCAAATCGGGGAGTCCGCCGGGCACGGTAACGTCACCTCAAGGAAAGAGCCGCTCGTGGAAGTTGAAAAATAGTTTGTAGGGATGAAACTGGAGTTCGTTGCGAAGAATTCGTCTCAATGTGCGATCAAAAATCCTCAGAGCAGCAGCGTGTTTACGCACCGAACCCCGTTAGAGCGCAAAAACAACTCCCTAAACTTCTTGACGTTTTCTGGAGTTCTGGAAGACCTTTTGGGACCTTTCTTGTCACACTCTCACTTTCCCTGAATGTTTTCACCCACAAAACAATCGATTCCCGGCCAGGAACGTGACCCCCGGGATAAATTTTGAGCCGAGTTCGGAAGGGCACGTTGAGTGGCGACCACCGAATGATTATTTGAAAAGTACGCCTCGACGGCGAGCGCTCCTTGCTCTTTTGTCCAACTCATGACAACAACTAAATTGTGAGGTAACAAAACTTCAGGACCCCCTCTTTAAAATGAGACTCCCCCTCCTCCTTTCTGACTACGCTTTGCTAATTAGCATCTATTCAAAATCAGCAAGTTTCTCCGCTGCACCCTGTACAACCAATGGCGCTCACAAGTGACCCTATCCAAGTGTCAATCGCCGATTGTAATAAAACTACAGATCGATAGAACACTCATTGAAATATTGAACACGTGTTTTTTTTATTATTTTTTTTTTTAAATTTGTTACTTTTTTTCATTGACAACACTTTTAACGGGGTGAAATTTACCCCATAAATTTGATTTTTTACTTCTTATTGGAATACACTGACAACTAGTTCTACTCAAGTGTATCTACCGATTGTACTAAAACAGCACATCTATAGAGCTGTTAGAAATGTGTTTAGAGTGTTCTTTTTCTCAGCCCTTTCAAAAAAAAAAAAAAAAACTAAGTGCTTCTGACATCATTCTTGCTGATTCTTATGAAAAGAACCCCTTTACCTAAATAAAATGCAGAAGGTAGCTTAACAGTTTTATTTATTCTTCTCAAAACAACTAATTTGTCTCTTGACTGAGTTTTGAAATAAACAGTTCTATTAGTACCGCCGTGAGCAAAAGTGTGCGAATGCCGGAGATGACTATTTTGAAGACTATTTACATGTATGTTTGTTTTTTTTTTGGTACTCATTCCGTTATGTTAAACCCAGTTCTGGAACTTAATGGAACTTAATAGACACTCCATGTCTACTATAACTGCAACATTGCATGAGAAACATTCTGATGTCTTACCCTCTCTTGCAGGAAACAAAAGACGTGAAGGCGGACGACATCGAGCTAGGAGATGGGCCCAACGAAGGTTAGTTTATCCATTTGACTGACGATCCTACAACTTGGAGTTGAAAGTCGCGACCATTTTTTTTCATGAACGTGAAGTCAGTTTCATATTTGTCATTGATGTAGTGTGCTTTCGTAACCTTTGTGGTTATGATATGCGTTTACTCACAAGTAAATGGAAATCTACCAATGAAGTTAGAAAATTCCAACAAAGTGCAAGTGATTTTTAAATTCGATCTCGTTGGAATTGAGGTTCATATTCTGTGTATCACTCAATATCTCTGTGTATTTTTCAATTCTGTGTATACCTCTTGCTTATACATTGAAATAAAATAAAACGGAATCATTGAGTATTTAAACATGTAAAAGCGAAATAAATACATAAAATCCGGATAAATTCTCCAAGAAAAATTTACATTACATGCAGTAGAAAGTAATAATCTTCAATTAAGTGTTCATTTATTCACTAACCAAGGACGAGTACAGCGAAACTGGTTTAAAAAAAATGAAACCCTCATCTTTTGACTAAAACCTCATTATAGTGAGTTCAACTAGAATTGATAGTGGAAGTAAACAAAGCAACTTGACACTTGGCGATAACGTTGTCTGTTGAGGCATTGGGATGTTGAGAACAGAACCAAGCAGACAAGCGAAATGTTCATGAACAGAATTGCCAATTCAATGAGTAATTTATGCAAATGTTGGCGCCAAGCAGTAACCCTCTTTGTTTACTCATGCTATTACTTCTCTCTGAACTCACTATAGTTCATAAGCTCCTACCCCCTGAACTCTGATGAGGGAAAAAGAAACAATTGACTTTCAAATGAATTCTTTCAACAACTATCCGGGGGCTCTAGCAGGCTCTGTTCATAAAATTTGCTCTCCAACTTCTTTTCCCGAGATAACTCGGGTGTACGTTTAATTGTCGAAGCCACATAGAGCAACATTAAAGGGAAAGGGAGAGCTTGATGTATTGGATTAGTGTTACCGGACTAGTGTTAAATTTCTCTTTTATCACTAGGAGGCGACGAGAAGGAAGGTCCTTACAACGTGGTGATTGATTTCGCGAAGCTGAATGAAAAAGACACCTCCGTCGACCAGCTGCCTTCGGCAAACACCCTGAACGACTGCTACTTGAGCTGCAAAAACAGCAAAAGCTTAGACTGCTCATCCTTCTCCTACTGCCCCGACGCGAAGGACAAGCAGTGCCGCGTCAGCTCCAGCATGGTGGCCACCGACGAAGACCAGGCTAAGCTTGCAGTTCAGGACAAAAACTGCTACATTTATATCCGTGAGTACAACTTTCCGAGCAGTTTTTTACTGGATAAATGAGTGCTATACTGCCGCACTAAGCTCAAAAGTGGTATCTGCAGTCAAGCTCAAACTGAGATACTACTCTTTAAAGTTTTGCTCCACCATGTATTTTATCCAGATGATACTTTTTCAGAATTTTTTTAAAAAATATTTCCCGTTCTCAAATGACCATAAAACTTTGTATTTAGGTAAAATACGTCACAAAGAGCTACCTGGTGCCTATAACTCAATTTTGTTAAAAAGTGTAGATACCACTTTTGTGCTTAGCACGGCATAAGTACGTGTTATAAAAGAAGAGCTCGTTTTTGATATTTTTAAAAAGTGTCAGGACTATTTTTTTTCTTTTAAGAGGAAAAAGAAGAATTGCAAAACACAACTTTGTCCCGTAGAATTCCTAACAAAAGATGACTAGAAACTTTTATGCTTGTTCTATGGGTAGACGTGCTCATTAACTGATTTGCTACACCACTTTTCATTTAAGTCCCCAAAAGAACTGAAACTGAAGCTTAAGATGTTTTAATGCCCAGTTTTTATTTTAATAATTTAAGTATCAATAAAAACATGTTTTATGTACTAATTGCAACAATTCTCATCCATATTATGAATTTCTGGAAATGAAATTGAGTTCAAAAAGTTTATTTATTGATCAGACCACTCTTTGTCTCTTGAAAATGTCCCCTGTGCATAAACATCTCGGTCAAAAAAATACTTATGTCTAAAAAAAGTCATACTGCTCTTGAACTCTCATCCACACCTCTCTGAATCTAGACATTTTTCTCAACCTCACAAACTTTTTTTTTTGCCTCTCCATCTATTACGATGCACTTATACACGTTTACTACGAGCCAGTTGGGATCTCAGAAACAAACCATTCAAGCTAGATGAAAAGTGATCAAAGTGCTTTGTGCAGATTTGTGTTTAAGAGCAAAAATCTGAGAAAGTGTCACGCCTGTGATTCATGACCTCTCAGATTTTCTCCCAAAAAATAACAAATGTTTATTATCTTATTGAAAGACCAAATCTAGAATGTTTTGCTCTAAAGTTGAGTTGTTTAATTTTTATGGATCCCTAAAGATGAAGGTGCGGCATCAAAAATTAAGCGGATTTTCAAGCCTTGGAAGTTGCCGTGAGCCAAAACTCTTACCAGGAACTGTTTAACTCCAATTTTCTTTTTGTATATGGAATGTAGAAGGTTGAAACTTTACAAAATGAATGTTCAATTTGTGGTAAGTTGTTGCCGTAAGGTCAGTCAAGGCCCTCAAAACAAGGCATTTTTGACGTTTTTTAGCGTTTTTGAGGTCCAAAAACAGGTTGTACATTTCAGTTGGCACGGCAAAAGTAGTGTCGTTTGAAAGACCAGTGTAAGCACTTTAAAATAATGTATAAATAACCGAGGAAAGTTCAACGTGCTTTTAGTTGCGTAAGGCCGAAATATAAAAAATGTCATATTTTACCGATATTCAAACGGTCATAACTTCCTCTGCCAACAACATATTGAAATATTTTTTTGCCAATGTCATACTCTATTCTTTGTCTTAACAGAACAGTTGAGTCCTTTGAGGTGAAATGTACAAAAAATTTTTACAAAAAATGTACAGGAAAAAATAATTTTTTTGTAAAAGTTTTATACACATTTCGCCTCAAAGGACTCAACTGTTCTGTTAAGACAAAGAATAGAGTATGACATTGGCAAAAAAAAATATTTCAATATGTTTGTTGGCAGAGGAAGCTATGACCGTTTGAACATCGGTGAAATATGACATTTTTCATATTTCGACCTTACGCAACTAAAAGCACGTTGAACTTTCCTTGGTTATTTATACATTATTTTAAAGTGCTTACGCTGGTCTTTCAAACGACACTACTTTTGCCGTGCCAGCTGAAATGTACAAGCTGTTTTTGGACCTCAAAAACGCTAAAAAACTTCGAAAATGCCTTGTTTTGAGGGCCTTCACTGACCTTACGGCAACAACTTACCACAAATTTAACATTCATTTTGTAAAGTTTCAACCTTCTATATTCCATATACAAAAAGAAAATTGGAGTTAAACAGTTCCTGGTAAGAGTTTTGGCTTACGGCAACTTCCGTGTCTTGAAAATCCGCTTAATTTTTGATGCCGCACCTTCTCCTTTAGGGGTCCATAAAAACTAAGCAACTCAACTTTAGAGCAAAACATTCTGGATTTGGTCTTTCAATAAGATAATAAACATTTGGTAATTTTTGGGAGAAAATCTGAGAGGTCATGAATCACCTCATAATGCTAGGCGTGACAGTTTCTCAGATTCTTGCTCTTAAAATGGAAAACTAACGCGAGTAAACCAAAACTTGTTAAGAAAACTTTAACCCATTTATGCCCAGTAGCCTAAAAACGGGACGCTTGTTAGTTACTGCATACAAAAACCTGTAATGGGTATATCCTTTTACAAAAGGTGTTTTTCACAAGTTAAATAGTCATTCTCCTTGAGAAAACCAGTTAGAGCCACTATTTGGACATCAAAGTTTATTTATTGACAGCCATTTTCTGACAAATCAGTCGAGCAACGATCCAGCATGGGTAGCCACGGAAAGTAAGTTTTTTTTTTGCGAACTTATTTTTCAGAAAATTGAATTATTTTAAAATGATTTGCTTAAAATTAATCAAAAATTCCTTCTGTAATGTTACTTAGCAAAAGTAAAGTCAAGTAAGGTCGTATGTTGCTCACATATCTGCAAAATATCCCATAAACAGGAAACTACATAACTTAATAAATATGGCAACGGCGAACTATTTTAAGCCTAAAATGTATGTATACCTTCCAAGTAAGAGTTTTAAGCAGATAAAAATTGAAAAAAAATGTTGCAGAAAACTTGGGCATAAATGGGTTAAAAACAGCTTTTTAAAGACTTCCAATGGTGCTCCTTCATCAATGCCAAAAGTGCTCAATAAACATACATAAAAATATACAGGTATTTATGCCGATTCAGTATAAGTATGTGTGTGTTTTCGTTGAAGTATATTCGCTAACAATTTTCTTCGTTGTGTTCAGCACTTTCTACACTATGATGAAGCTGCGTCTTTATAGTCTTGAAATAGCTTTTGCAGCTATTGCTGGACAATTTGCGTTTTTTTTTTTTTTTTTGCATTTTTTTTTCTGTAATTAAATCATACATGCATTTCTGAATTCTTAAACAATCCGCACAATTTACTCTTAAGCAAGTAAGTTATCTGTCTTTGGATCAAGCTGCTTCTAACGCTTTGAACTTTACGCACTTATGTGTCTCCGAAAAAGTTACTTTTACTTAGAGCTGGAACTAGAGGGAGTTCACCCCTCTAGTAATGAGTGTCAACTTTTAATGGGTGGGCAAATTTGCTTTATTTCTATTTGTGTGTGGTGGGGGGGGGGGAGGTTCGTAGAAACTTGATATAAAAACTCAAAGGGATATGGGTAACGGCGGCAGTTTCAAGACTTGCCCTTTTTTTTATGCACTTTTGTTCGTGTGTGTGTTTAATAGACAGTCATAATGAATGAGGTTTTACTACTCTTCCAGTGAAGTTCATGAGCTACTACAACGAGTACCCTGGCAAAGCGATAACGCATGAGCGAGATGCCACCTACGAGGTGAAGAACGTGGATGAGTGCGCCAAGAGATGTCGCTTGGAGACTAAGTTCACCTGCAGGGGATTTGAGTACTGCAAAGGACAAAAGACTTGCGACCTCCATTCTAAACACATCCTTGATATCAAGGAGGCAGAGATTGGAAGCGTGAACGACAAGGCCTGCTCACACTACTCCGGTAAGTCTAGGACACCTAGATTACAGTAAATCTAGTTCAGGGGCGGATACAAGAGAGGGGCGATGGGATCTATTGCACCTCCCTTGGAGAACTGTAAACTGGTAATTTTTCAGCATTGAATGTCTAAAAGTGCAATTTTATGCGAGTTTTAATGAAGTTAGGGGAAGGAGTTTTGAGGCTCTCGCTCGGAAGTATTTCAGAATTGAAGTCCGAAGCCTTTGAACTCAATATTTTTAAACTGGTACCAATATGCATAAAAAGTAACAAAGATCAAGGGCCCCTCCCTTGAAAACTTTCTGGATCTGCCCTTGATCTAATCTTTGAAACGCTTATCCAATGGTATAAAATTTATTAGGGTGCCTTTTACCCAAACAGTTTTTTTGGTAACTAATTTGCGTCAGGGTTACGATATTGATAAGAACATTAGTAACTAAAAAATAAAATACAGTAAAAAATAAAGACAATAAGAGTAAAGTAGTTTCCAGCTGTAGTACGGTGACCGTGAGACATTATGGCCCCCATAAGTATAAAAGTCTCCCCTATTTATATGCATTTACTTGTTTTTCCACTTATTCATGTGTTTAGTTTAATTTGTGTTAAACTAAAGATGATTTTTTCCTTTACTTTTTTGGTTCTTTATCACTCTGATAGCTTCTCATACACAAAACATGTACGAAAAAATCAAACGAGGCATTATATATCTTCTCTATCTCTTCTCTTCTCTACTAATAATAAAGCTGAAAGTTTGTCTCTCTGTCTTTCCTTCTGTCTTTCCTTCTGTCTGTCTGTCTGTTACGCGCGTAGCGCCAAAACCGTTCGGTCGATTTTCATGCCACTTGGTACAAAATTAGTTTGTAGCATGTAGTTTTGCACCTCGAAGCGATTTTTCGAAAATTCCATTTCGTTCTTTTTCTATTCGAATTCTTAGCGGAAATTCGATAAAATAGGGAAGAAATATTTTATACACATTTTCAAGTCTTATGTCATTCGAAAGCTTGAAATTTTCTGCACAAAATGACGTTTTTTCAAAGTTTCTACGATCATCAGGAGAGCTGTAACAATTGTTTTTAGAATCCCGAAATTCAAGGCTTACCTTCAGTAAAGCAAGCCAAACGATTCTAAAATGGCTTTGCTCGCGAATAAAATTTGTTTGAAAATAGAGATGAAATGAATTACTTTATCAACGGAAATCAACTTTTCATGTTGTTACCATGGTTACGTTTTTATTTCGTTCTTTTTCCCTTAATAATTTTAAAAATGTATTTGTTTTTGTAACAATCCAAACTCCAAGCCTTATTAAAATTAGTCAAATGAAATATTAAAAACCGTGATAAGATGGCACCTGTCAATCAAATGAGAAATCGAGTCCTTTCCTTAAAATACAGGATACCATTCTAAATTTATCGTCTGCAAAACATATTTTACTTCATTATTAATTTATTTCAATATAAATTGCAGCAAATGGCTTGAGTGAACGAATTTAGCTTTTAATTTATCGTTTGCTGGTTGATCTTTGTCGATGTTTATTGTTTTTATTATCATTGTGAAGAATAATGCACGAAATTTCTATGACTAATACTTAAAATTTTTAGGATCAGTTGAGTTTAAAAGAAAAAATTGCTCCAAATATACTTTTGCAATGTGATTATTTATTGTTGGACTGTAATTTGCAGCAATAATTGCATTTAATAAATAATGAAAGACAATATTAAAAATTATTTTTTTGGCGACTTTTTTACAATTTGGCATTCAATTCTATTTCAGTATATTTACTTCTATCTTATTGCGATATTGCAACGTTCTTTCTAAAGTATGTCATTTCGGAAAATGTATTATTTTGTTTTTGAAGTTAGGAAAGAAAACTTTCTTCTTCTTTTAAACTTTGGTAAGATTTCTGTTGGTTTCTGTGAGCAACAAAATTTTTCTTATTTTTTCTTTTGGCTTATTTTTGTGCACCTATCTTTGGGGTTGCATTCGAATGTCCCCAAGGGGGTGATTTACCCCTTTTATGGGGTAATCAGGGCTTTCAATGCAGACCAAAGTGATATGAATTGGCGCGACCACTTGGCGATATCTCGCCAAGCTTTTGGTCACCAAGTGTTTGACGCCAATTTGGCGACATATCGCCAAGTTGGCAATCAATTTAGCGAAAAAAAAATTTTTTTGGGTTCAATTTAGCGCTATTGGCGATATTTTGCGAAAAATCTACTTAATGATGTTAAAATCGGCGATATTTAGGAGATTAATCATTGTAAAACATTTTTTTGCATTGTTTCGTGGCAAACTAGGGATGCAAATGTTTGAATTGTTATCTTACTCACTTCAAGCACTATTTTAGCACTTAAGGCATCTACTAAGAAATTTACACGTAAAAGGAAGTAGTGTAGGGTCCATACCAAATTTTTATATCATACTTTGAAGGAATTTTAGTTGAATTATAACTAAAATAGATTTTTTTTTTCTGCTATATCATTTTTTTACAAATGAACTTTTAATTTTATACCACGGGCAAAGCCGTGCGGGTACCGCTAGTACAGTATAATACAGCTAAGTTTTACGGCAATAAACTGTATAATTACTAACTATACAGTAAGAAACTGTAAAATTGCTAGTATATATATATTTTTGAAATATAATAGGAATAGTAGTAATAACAAATTAATTTGAGTAAAAGGCGCAACAAACAAACATGTACTAGAATAAAGCAACTACTTTGTTATAAATGTAGTCAACTACAACTACAACTACTTTTTTTAATGTAGCTACTACAAACTACTTTTGAATTGTAGTCGCTACTTCGCTACTTTTTAAAAAATAAACAAATAAAAAGCATACAGTTTGAGGATTGACCGAAAAAATTCGAAAAGTGGTTTACATCAATAATTAACTCATTTGAATATGGAATAGAACTAGGAATTGCATTTGAATTGATTTGTTACTTTGCCTTTTTGTTTCTTTTTTTCTTGCTAAAATTTGTCTTTTTTCGACTTTTTTTTACACAATTTTTGCGGATGTTCACCACAAGAGAGGATTTAAAAGTTGAAAGATTGAAAGAATTCAACCTTCAATTTTTTTTTTAACTTTCTCGCCAGGGAGTATTTAGGAACATAAAATTATTTGAAGGAATATAAAACTGATGCCAAATAAACCAATGACATCAAACAGATAGAAAGTATTTCGTCAAACTGATGTATTTGAGAATCAGCTCATATTTTTATGTTTCTTATTTCTCATTGCGTCCGTATCTGTACTCATGCAAGATTTACACCAGTCAGACTAAATTAAAACATGTTTTTGCTCTTCGTTCTCTTTTTCTTATCTTTTTCATTTATTTATTTATTAATTTAATTTAAAAGTAGTTTCCAGAAATCGCTACAAACTACTATTTTTTTTGTATCGCGCTACTCACTACTCTACTTTTTTTTAAAAAGTAGTGCGCTACACTACAAACTACTAAAAAATGTAGCTACTACAGTAGTTTCGCTACTTGTAGCGCGCTACTTCCGACCACTGATCTTTACACCCACTTTTGTATTCACTTTTTAACGTGGAGCTTTACCATTCTTACGGACTTCTAACTGCTGTGCAGAAATATTTTTAGCTTCGAGTGTGAAGATATACTCAGCTTCTCAATAGGGTTTTCTGCTTTTAATTGCGTTAAAACCATTCCAGGCTTTCGAGCCCAAAAAATGGGAGAAACTGCAGTCTTTGGATGCTGTAACGAGTTTTTTTATTTGCCTGCACGTATTGAAATGCTTACGTGTACATTTATTTACCTTCAAATATCTACCGTTGCAGCCAAGTACGTTGCTGATTTCAAGGACTTGGGCCACACGTTGCTGGACGACGACAACGACAAACGGGTGGAGATCACCCTTGAGGAATGCGCCAGAGCATGCTCCGAAGAACGCGTCAAGAACTGCAAGTCTTTCAACTACTGTCCCCCGTCTCATCCCCTGGGAACAGACAGCAGCTGCACTTTTAGCTCTAAGACCACCACCGACAAAGATGCCAAGACGAGAGTAGATCCGAAATGCCGACACTATGAAAGTAAGTACAAAAATGTTAGAACTAACTGAATTCGATTACTAGTTGTTTTGCTGGAGAAACGGTCCCTCAAGTACTACTTCTCATTTAAAACCATACTGAGGCGTTACATTATGCCCGTAATCGAGTATGTCCTTCTAAAAGTAAAATAAGAAGTTAAACCAAAACACTGCCTTGACTTACTAGATACCGTAAAATGGGGTGTATAGGAACAGCGGGGTCAATCGGAACAAAACTTCCCAACCGTACAAAGAAATTCTTCATAAATATACTATTGGGTATTTTTCTCCATGAATTTTTTTTTAGAAAGGTAAGATCATAGGAAGTAGGAAAAAAATACTTTTGTCAATCTGGCAACGCTACTGGCTTCTAAAGAGGGCTGCACGTTGAATGCTATAAAACATCACATTTTCATAGACTGCAAAACTTCATATGCAAGAACAAACCTTCTTATATTTAAAAACTATGAGTGGTATGTTTCAATTATACATGTATCTGAACAACAGAATACCACATTAGAATTTACATTTTTTATAAATTGTGTCATAAAAGTGAAGAATTCTGAAAAATGCCATGGGAAAAAAATTTGCGGGGTGAATCGGAACACTTAGTTCTGTTGTTCCAATTCAAACTTATTTGAAGGAAATTGTTTGAAAAATCAAGATTCTAACCCCAATTCTTCTAATCAAGACAGGGACAAGGATTTATTACTGTTTATCCCTTCTCGTGAGCAACTAGATCTTAGAATGACAAAAGTTACAGATTTCAAAAGTTTTTTTCTCCAGGAGACTTTTTTTTACTTAAAATAAAAGGGAGAAAGTCACATAGACTTTATGTAGTAAACGTCCAGCACACAGAAAGTGATGAATAAGCGAAAAAATCTTTCAGGACAATCCCCGAAACCCAGAAATTTAAAAAAACTAAAGAAAAGGCAGAGTTCATCCCAGGAGATGTTATGAAAAAACTTAAGCCAAGTCACAATTGCTAGTTTTAAGGACAAGTACATATTTGTGGACGATATGAGTGACTTCCATTCATGTTAAATCTTTGCATTTCAACTCAAAAGCTTTTCTTAAAATTACTTTTCATTTTTCATAAGTTCAAAATTACTTTGAATTTTCACAAATTATAAACGCTTACTGGTACTGAAATTATACATTTATTTGACAGTAATTATCTGTTCTTATTCTCCCCCATCAATATTACTCATGTTGGTGAGACCTATTACAGATTAAATTGAAAAAAATAAAAATTTTAACAAGTGTTCCGATTGACCCCTATCAGCGGGGTGATTCGGAACACCCATAATTTGCTATATATTTTAATAATAATTGCTCAAAATCTTTTGTCTTTGCTTGGAATATCAAAAGTAAAGCAAGACCGAAGTTTTTACCCAAAAAATCAAATTAAAAAAAAATCTTTTAACTGCTTTTTTTACAATCAAAGCTGAAAAGTGTTCCGATTAACCCCATTTTACGGTACTAGCTTTGTCGAAAAGTTTTGTCTGTTCATCCTGCAGATTAAAACTCAACAAAATGTAGCAACTTTGGAATAACAAGTGAAGCAGAATACGTCACAGCATGACATTAATAACAGAACGTTACTTGAGACATATGGCATAAAATCTCTATCTCTTCTCTACTAATAATAAAGCTGAAGGTGGATCTGTCTGTCTGTCTGTTACGCGCGTAGCGCCAAAACCGCTCGGTCGATTTTCATGCCACTTGGTACAAAATTAGTTTGTAGCATGTAGTTTTGCACCTCGAAGCGATTTTTCGAAAATTCCATTTCGTTCTTTTTCTATTCGAATTCTTAGCGGAAATTCGATAAAATAGGGAAGAAATATTTCACACACATTTTCAAGTCTTATGTCATTTGAAAGCTTGAAATTTTCTGCACAAAATGAAGTTTTTTCGAAGTTTCTACGATCATCAGGAGAGCTGTAGCAATTGTTTTTAGAATCCCGAAATTCAAGGCTTACCTTCAGTAAAGCAAGCCAAACGATTCTGAAATGGTTGAGCCGAGAATAAAATTTGTTTGAAAAGAGAGATGGAAAGAATTATTTTATCAACGGAAATCAACTTTCCATGTTGTTACTATGGTTACGTGTTCATACTTATTTTTGTTTCGTTCTTTTTCCAGGGTTGCCAGACGTAGTATTTTTGATTCCACGGTAGTATTTTTTCGGCCCAAATAAGGAGCGTAGTATTTTTCTGGCAACCCTGTTTCCAATATACTAATGACTTAATTAAAAGATTTGGCGGATTTTTTTTTTTTCACTTTCATAGATTTCGCATTTCAGCAACATTGATTTTGGCAACGTTTGGAAACAGTATTTTGTAACATTTTTTTTAGAGGAGGCGTAGTATTTTTTTGTTCCAATTCTCTGGCAACCCTGTCTTTTTCCCGGTGAAGATGCTTTGGGACCCTGCTTGGCGCGTTTTCAAAAAGTCAACTACGAAAAATAGCTAGGGTTACCACGTTTGGCGCGCCTATCGTTCATTTAGCGAGAAAAGGGTACCTAAAGCATAGATTAACGAAATATCGTATAAATTGCGATATTGCATCGTTTTTTTAAAGTGTTTCATTTCGGAAAATGTATTGTTTTGTTTTTTAAGCTAGGAAAGAAAACTTTCTTCTTCTTTTAAACTTTGGTAAGATTTCTGTTGGTTTCTGTTATCAACAAAATTGTTCTTATTTTCTCTTTTGTCTTATTTTTTTCCATCTCCCTTGGGGTTGCATTCGAATGTTCCAAGGGGGTGTTTTACCCCATTTATCGGGTAAATCAGAGTTTTCAATGCAAGGTGATATGAATTGGTTAACAAAAGTGATATGAATTGGCGCGACCACTTGGCGATATATCGCCAAGCTTTTGATCGCCAAGTATTTGACGCCGAATTGGCGAAATTTTTTTTTTTTTTGATTTAGGTTCAATTTGACGCTGTTGGCGATATTTTGCGAAAAATCCACTGAATGATGTTAAAATCGACGATATTTAGGAGATTAATCATTGTAAAACATTTTTTGCATTGTTTCGTAGCAAACTAGGGATACAAATGTTTGAATTGTTATCTTGCTCACTCCAAGCACTATTTTAGCACTTAAGGCATCTACTAAGAAATTTACACGTAAAATTAAGTAGTGTGGGGTACATATCAGATCTTTATATCACTTTGAAGGAGTTATAGTTGAATAAAACTGTAATAGAGCATTTTTTCTGCTATATCAATTATTTTACAAATGAACTTTTAATTTTATACCACGGGCATAGCCGTGCGGGTACCGCTAGTATTACATAAACCATTAAAGATTGTTTTCCCCCTAATTTATTAACGAAGAGTTAATAACGTCGGGAAAAACTGATACCAAATTTCATGTAGCCAGACCTTACCTTTTTCTAGGACGCGAACCACAAACCAAAAAAATAAACATCTTGTTTTATTATAGCATATCTCATATATATACACACATATTTATATCATTCTGTTTATATTTCCTCTAGAGAGTAAAAACATCGAAGACTACGGGACCCCAGAGCAGTTGCCAGTGAAGAAGTCTGGATACACTAAAAGTGAGTACACGCAAAAGAGGCAAAGCTTTTTTCCACTTCTTTTCTTGAACGTATCCTTTAATCTGTATAGGGTCATTCCACGTCAGTTCACCCGGTCATGTAACCCATGTCCTCGGATTTTAATAAAATTTGGTGTATTTAATACTTTTATGGTGGTAAGTAACCATATGAATTCTTTTGCCCATATGTGACCTGGTTTTTGTTTTACAGGCCGTCAAACTTTTCAAAAAATTGCATTTTCTGTCAACCGCTAAGCCTAATCTGCATGCATGCGTATCTCTTCAGTAAATTGTTACGGGTGCAGAAATCTTTCAATATTTCCAAAAATTCTCAGATATGTTGCTGAAAGTATGAGGATTTAATAAAAAAATACTTGAAATTTATATAATGTAATTTTGTCTGAATAAAATTTGAATAAACTACGACAAGTATTTTTTTTCTTGTGCAAAACATGAGTTTACTTAAGTGGCATTTCACGAAAAGGCGGAGGTCCTATTCAATAATGGAAGCATTCGAAATGAGCCTGAAGGTGTGTTCTATCATTGCAAAGAATAAAATTAGTGGTTTTTTTCGTTTTCTTGTTGCTGTTGCACAATATACACATTTCAGTATCACAATTTTTGAAAAAAAGTTCTAGTCATTTTCCTAACCTAAATTTCACTGAAAAGCAAACATATATTTATTTTTAAGTGTATTTACAGCCCTATTATGCTACTTAAAAATCATCTTAATCCCTTATTAAGCAGAAAGAAAAATGAGAAATAATTTATGACTCCCAAATTAAGTTGTTAAGTTTAGAAAAATATCAGATGTAGAAAAAAGATGTGCAAAACATGAATTTACTTTAGTAGCTTTTTATGAAGAGGCGGAGGTCATATTCAATAATAGAAGCATTCGAAATAAACCTAAAGGTGCGTTCTATCATTGCAAAGAATAAAATTAGTGGCTTTTTTTCGTTTTCTTGTTGCTATTGCACAATATATACATTTCAGTACCAACATTTTTGAAAAAAGTTCTAGTCATTTTCCTAACTTAATTTTCAATATTTTTTGCGTAAAAGAAGCATTGTTCATGCTTTTGTTGCATAAAAACGTATTATATTTAGTTTTAATGAATTATAATTGTATTGAATGTGCGAAGAATAGATAGGATAGCACAATCTTTAAAGTAAAGATAATAATTAAAAATGTGAGTTTCTGAATATTATCGGATTGTTTGTCTTTGAAGTGTTTGTGTGATCCTGTTTTCAGCAAATTTAAGGAATATACTGTTTGGTATTTTAACGCTCAACCTTCCTTGCATTTGCGCATGTATCAGGTCTCTTCTTATTTTATCAAAATATGGGTCATAGTGATAAGAGGGATAAAGAATGTGAGTGGATTTTCTATTTTGGTTTGTTTGTTTTTCATTGGATTCGCATATCAGGAAAGTTGGTTTGCGCTGATAAATAATAATAGGAGATAATTAAAATGCTAGAGCCCCGGACAGACATAATTCAATAAAAATAAACTAGAAATTTCAGCATCCAGTTAAGAGCAAATACAGCTTTCGACACTTGCTATTGGAGTTTAAAAGAAAAAAATTGAAAATTTTCAAGTAAGTGACTGTGCTGGATTTGAAGCAAGACTATCTTTTACCTAAGAAAAGACTATTATCTTTACTATAACCAAGAAACGGTAAGATGTTAGATGAAATAACTACGTCAAACAGTCCGCAACATAAGATTCTGGAAGATGTTACTATTCTCTTCAAAAGGAGATTGAATATGTACAAAATAAGTATTCCGAATATTTCATGATAACTTGACTTCAACAAGTACTGTCCGACGTCGGAAATGCAAGGGAGGTCGAGCGTTAAAATATCAAACAGAATATTCCTTAAATTTGCTGAAAACAGGATCACACAAACACTTCAAAGGCAAACAATCCGATAATATTCGGAAACTCATATTTTTCACTGTTATTTTTCTTCAAAGACAGTGCTATCCTATCTCTTCTTCGCACATTCAATACAATTATAAATCATTAAAAATAAATATAATACGTTTTTATGCTACAAAAGCATGAGCTATGCTTCTTTTACACAAAAAATATTGAAAAATAAGTTAGAAAATAACTAGAACTTTTTTCAAAAATGTTGGTACTGAAATGTATATATTGTGCAATAGCAAAAAAAGAAAAAAAACGAAAAAAGCCACTAATTCTGTTCTTTGCAATGATAGAACACACCTTTAGGTTTATTTCGAATGCTTCTAATATTGAATATGACCTCCGCCTCTTCATAAAAAGCTACTAAAGTGAATTCATGTTTTGCACATCTTTTTTCTACATTTGATATTTTTCTGAACTTAACAAATGAATTTGGGAATCATAAATTATTTCTCACTTTTCTTTCTGCTTAATAAGGGATTAAGATGATTTTTAAGTAGCATAATAGGGCTGTAAATACACTTAAAAATAAAGGTATATTTGCTTTTCAGTGAAATTTAGGTTAGGAAAATGACTGGAACTTTTTTTTCAAAAATTTTGATACTGAAATGTGTATATTGTCCAACAACAACAAGAAAACGAAAAAAACCACTAATTTTATTCTTTGCAATGATAGAACACACCTTCAGGCTCATTTCGAATGCTTCCATTATTGAATAGGACCTCCGCCTTGTCGTGAAATGCCACTTAAGTAAACTCATGTTTTGCACAAGAAAAAAAATGCTTGTCGTAGTTTATTCAAATTTTATTCAAACAAAATTATTTTTTTTAAATTTCAAGTATTTTTTTATTGAATCCTCATACTTTCAGCAACATATCTGAGAATTTTTGGAAATATTGAAAGATTTCTGTACCCGTCACAATTTACTGAAGAGATACGTATACATGCAGATTAGGCTTAACGGTTGACAGAAAATACAATTTTTTGAAAAGTTTGACGGCCTGTAAAACAAAAACCAGATCACATATGGGCAAAAGAATTCATATGGTTACTTAGCACCATAAAAATATTAAATACACCAAGTTTTATCAAAATCCCAGGACGTGGGTTACAAAATCCCGTTTTCTTGGGTGATTTGACATGGATTGACCCTATATCCTTCTTTGTGATTGAAATCAAAGCCTTCTAAATGGTAAATGCCTACTACATTTGCCTCAATGCGGGAGACAGTTCTTCCAGTTTGAGGGCCACCTTGCGGCAATCCGATGATGCGTTGTGATGGTGATAAATCCAAGCAATATTCGCATTAAATTTTTGATTTGGTTATTTTTTTATTTAAATTTAGAAATCAACTAATCGTTAATTTTTCTGTTTTGAAGAATCCGATAAATGGCAGTGCTTCATGAACCAAGGCAGAAATTTTACTCTGATAAAAAAACAGAAAGCAGTAGGCATTCAGCATTTAAGAGGCGTTGTTGAAGTAATACCGGTTGGTAAACAAACAGTGCTGGTAAACTTTGCGACTTCAAAAACGTAAAAAGCTGTTTTTATCGAAAAAACTAATGTTCTTTCTTTTTTTTGCAGAGGGTTTCACTGGTCTAGTGGTAGGTATGCTGTTCCTAGGTCTGTTTCTGGGTGGCCTTGGCTTCGTGGGATACTCCTACTTCCGATCAAGACACTCGGATTCTGGCATGACGGTTCGATTCATGAAGCAAGAGTCGTAACTCGCTCTCTATCTCTCAAAGACATTACTTTCGCGTCTACTCCCTTCAAACGGACAGACTGTCATTTGTGCGAAGTCATCATGTACGCTCTGCTATTGCCTGTGACTGTATGCTTGAGTACTGACGTGAGCTTGACAAAACTTCATGTAATGTAATTATCATTATCAGCTGACAACAAACTGTGAACAGATCATGTACTCACAAATAAATCCTCATTTTGAAATCTTCTGAAGTAGTGGTCTTTGATAAACACACGCATAGCTGAAGCACCTCGAAAATCCATCTACTGGCCTCCATCCTGGCGCAAAAAAATGTCAGTGTCCTGGCACGAAATATGTCAGTTTCCTTGCGCAAAAAACAAAAGAAATACCTCTCTCCTGGCATTGTTTTTAAAGCACTGGTAATACATCCAGACGAATAAAGGGATTTATTTCCCAAACATTAGTTTCAAAACAAAGATTATGATTTAAAAAAAAAAAAGCTAAAATTGGAAAACGATAAACAAAAAAAAATGCTTATCAGACGAACAGTTCTATCATTATTTCCTTTTACGTAGTAAAGGAAGTATTGTGATCACAAAAAAATTTCACTCAAATTTCGGTCTAAATTTTGACTTTGCTCACCCCCGAATGAATGTCGATTAGTTTTTTTGACCTGTTAGCACGTGCATATGTACCTAACAACATCTCAACAGCCGAAAAATCCATTTCGACCATCCTCGAGTTAATTACGACAAGTTTTCTCATGTCGTCTGTATGTACGTATGTATCTGCGTATATATGTCGCATAACTCAAAAATTGTGTGCCGTAGAAGCTTCCAGTTTGGTATGTAGGCTCTGAGAGGGGTCTAGTTGTGCATCTCCCCTTGTGGCTGCATTTGAATAATCCCAAGGGGCCTTTTACCCCATAATCAATATTAATTGGACATAAGATTCTTAAGCCTTAATTTATGCAGCTTAAGTGATATGATTTGGCGCGAGCACTTGGCGATATATCGTCAAGCTTTGTTGTCAAGTTTTTGCCGCCAACTTGGCTACACATCGCCAACTTGGCAACAAATTTGTCGAAAATATGATTTTTTTTTTTTAATTTGGATTCAATTTGGCGCTATTGGCGATATTTAGAAAATGAATCATTGTAAAACATTATTTTGCATTGATTCGAGACAAACTAGAGGTGTAAATGTTAGAATTGTTATCTTGCTCACTCTAAGGCACTATTTTAACACTTAATACATCTATTATGGAATTTAAGCGCAAAAGTAAGTAGTGTGGAGGTCACACCAGATTATATTTAGTTACTAGCTGCCAGGGCAGCTAGATTAGCTTTCTGCGGCATGTTGATGCATAATGTCCCCCCGCCACCCAACTTTTACCTCATTCTGATGTGATATTATTTGATATAATTCAATTTTCATAAGATTTTAAGACATACTACGTACGTGGCACACTAATGCCCAAGAAGCTAGCTGCGTGGCCCGGCGTTGCACGGGCGCTTCGCGCCTTTAAAGTAGTAAGAATGTTTCAAAAAATACTCGCCGCCAAGGCGGCTAGCTAACAGGCGCTTCACGCTTGCACTTTTTTCCTGCATCAAAAAAAAAATCGAATTATTGAGATGCTTCGCGCCTTCAAAATGGTGAGGAAAATTACAGCAAGTTCTGCTCGCTCAAGGGAAAGAAGCAGACATAGATGCTCAGTTTTTAATATAAGTAGATGGCTTTTCAACAAATGAATGTTTCAAAATATTACTAGTAGCTAGCGATAAAAATACTACGTAAGTAGCCCGCTTATGAGTTTCGTGTTTGATTTAGTTAAGCCTTCATTCAAAATTCTCATTATTATTGTTATTACTGTTTCATAGCAACAACGTTTTGCAACACTGGATTTCATATTTAATCATTTATTAGGCTTAATAGCTTTAAATTTGACTACTTATTAATTGATATCTTCGCTAATTAAAATCGTATAATTATATAAATTGAAACTAATGAAGCCTGAAAAATTACCTATCTATCGGTATCTGGTTCGACTTTCAGTTCATTGGCGTTCAGGAGAAAGAAGCGTGACATAGAAAGAAAGATAGAAATATACTCAGTTTTTAATATAAGTAGATTTATTTGTTGTTGTTTACTCGAAACTTTTGAAAGTAGATCCGTCGGTTATACAATTTTTAATTTTAACGTTACTCGAGTAGATAGGTGAATTTACTGTACATTTTCTGATGCAGAAAAATTTAGAGAACAGCTTTCTAGAAGTAAATAAATTTGAGCCGAGAAATAAGCACAGTTTTTTAAGGTTACTGTGAAAATAATTCACAGATAATGAGAAAGTAACGATTTGGTATAAATATAATCACAGTGTGTTTGGCTGGCTTAAAGAGAATTATTCTGTAGAAGCATATATATATTATTAAATAACTACACGTTATTCAGAGTGTAAGTTATCCTGAGTAAACAATATGGAACAACCTTTGGATTCAAAAAAAATGCCTCCGCTTTTAGGGGTGTCCGTAAGGGAGGTTAAAAAAAAATGTTTTGTTAAGCAATGAAAATACTTTTTGATTCAGGCAATTTCTTTATTATTATTGAAAAATTTTTGATAACCAGATTATGAAAATCGTTTTGTTACTCCTAGTGCTTCTAGTCAAAAATTTGACCGGTTTGAGGGCTGCAACATACTTAAAGTGAGTTCCATCTATTTTTCTCTTAATAAGTTCTTCACAAAGAGTAAGTACAATTTTTTTAGATTTTTTTAACCACTTTTATTGTTATAGAATTTGTGATTGGAAAATGTCAGGTTTTGGAGAATCACCCTTATTTTTTTGTTCAATAACTTTGTTATTTAAATTGAATTTTTTTGTATGCATCACGTGCGGGACATCTCAAGTCAACCTCGTGTCATGTGCTGTATGAATGAATTAATATTTAGTCTATTAATACAGCAAATGACTAAAAAAACTGTACTTAGAAAGCTGAGATGCTAATGAGAATAAAACATAGGGTGAGTTCTGGTAAGTGCGTACCATTTTTTTCAAAGTTCATGTTCTCAAGGATGCTGCTCTGTTGAAAAATCTTGTACACTCACAATTTTTTTTTAGTTTTCTTTCCAGATCCTTTACTAAGATTTTCAAGCATATAATATGTCAAATAAACCATAAGCATATGTTTTGTGACCTGGTTTATGACACCTATTCTAAGGTACGCACTTTCCCTACCTAGCGGGGTAAGTGCGTCCACCTTAAATTATGTGAATATGAGCAGGAAAAAACTTCTGGCACATATTAAATATGTTACGTAGTTGCCTTGGGATAATTCCTAATACTAGAGATCAGCACTTGCTTACATGGATAAAACGCAATCAGTGATATCCCACGTGTCTTACAAACAACTGTGATTTGAAGATTAAGAGAGTTGTGTCTGTGACTCTTCCTTTGTCCTTTTAATAAGACCAAGTGAACAAATGTAAGTTGTTTTTATTTAGTAATAATCACTTATAGTCTACATAGCTTATTTTGGTTTAATACATTAATCAGTCTGTGTTTAAGACAGGGTTCGCACTTACCCCTTCTTAAATGTAAGGTGAGACGTGTGCGTCCAATAGCGTTGTTGTAAGTACGTCGTACCCTGTGATGTTCTTTAATTCTATTTGTGTGGTAGATCGTTAGGTGACCTGAGTGAACAATTCGTTTTCTTCTTCTTTTTTTTTTTTTTTTTGAATAAATACGGTTTTAAAATATTTTTCTTATAAGAATCAGCAGCAGTAAAAAAAAAAAAAAACACACACACACACAAAATAAAGAGCAAAAAAAAAAAGAGAAAAAAAAGAATTGATCATGATATGATATTTGCACTTTTTTTTTCTCGTACATTGAAATAGTTTTTCACAAGTTGTTCTTAATTTTCTTAAATATAATTTATTCATTACTCCACCTTCGCTTTTTGAATCAGTTGGTTCCTTATTTAGTGTTTCACTTAATTTCATTGCTTCATTTGTCATTCTGGTTTAAAGTAAGTATAGCTTATGATCGCTATTTTCAACGAAGAATTTACTAACTGATATCTAAAAGCCAATATATTTCAGAGGTAACGAATAAAATTGAAATCTTATGCCGCATTTAATGTAAATATAAATACTTGATGGAAATGACGTCGGATTTATAATCGGCTTATAAAAGAGTTATCAGCAAAATTAAAGGTGAATTCCGAGAGTCGGATTTCCCACGTAATGGTACGCACTTGCCTCATCATAATGGTACACACTAGCTCCGCATAATAATGCTTCATGATAGTGGTACGCACTTGCCCCATCAATAATGGTACGCACTTACCCCCACCTTACTTTAAAGAAAGGGAAAGTGTGTACCGTCATATAAACAAATTTTAGCTAGAGTATTTGATCAAAATGCCCCATGTATGTTCTTAGTAGCTATTACTCAAAAGAAACAACTTGCATTTCCTAACTTCAATTGCTTGTTATGACTACGAGCGAAACTGAAACAAAACGTTCTCAATCTTTACTTTAGAGTTTTTTTGAAGACATTTAAGTTGTCTCTGATTGTGTTTCGTCTATTGAATCCAGGCCTGAATTCTACCTATTGACATTATCATTAGACAGTTATCTAACATAGTCGATGTGTTGCAGAAGCCATTTCAGGACAGTGGTCATATAATTCCCAGTGGACGCACTTACCCCGTGGACGCACTTAGCAGAACTCACCCTACCTGATTTGTTGAGAAATAATAATTTAAACAGTGGCGGCGCTAGCTATGGGGCAGGGGGGGCAATTGCCCCCCTGTCGGAAACGTCTTGCCCCCCCATCGGGGAAAATTTCTAACTTCGTCGGGAAAATTTTTCCGACGATCAAATTTTCCGACAGAAATCTAAGTGCCGATAACTCTTCTGATTCCGACAGATCAGTCAAGGTATTGCAATAAAAATCATTCAACTGAAAAAACTTTATTTTTTCTTAAGATATTCTCATTATTTGACAGAATATGCAATTCCAGACTAATTTCGAACACGAGAACCTTCAGGACTCAACTTTGTTCAAGTAGGAAAGGAAATTTTTCCCTTTTCTTTTTCTAACCAGAGGTCCGCACCCGCAAATCGCCAGCAAGGTGGCAAAAGTCATTGTCACTTTCTGAGAATCTGAGCTAGACACGTGTTTCTCTCAGGGCCTTTGCCACCAACTGCCGAGAAAGGGTGGGTGATACTTTAGAATCGGGGAGGGGGACGTAAGACCCGACGACTGTGTGAAGAATGGGAAGCATATATCTATAAATCGTAGCAAACGCTTTAATTAACTGTCACATTATGAGATTTCCGTTATATGATTTTTCCATTAATCTATTAAATAATAGTAGCAGGATGTAACTGCTGTTGGTTGTTTGTAATGCTTTTATCACATTTGATCTAAAAGAAAAAATTAATTGCTCCTACATTAATTTTAAATGTTTTACCGTGCATATAAAGAAAATAGTTTTCTTGCACTTTAGAAAACATTTTTTCTTTTCTTTGGTTCGAATTTCAAGCAAATAGGTAAACAAATGGAATCACACTGTTGTGCAATTCTTTAACACAAGGCCGTTCTCCCGATCCCCTGCCAGTTTTCCAGGTAAGGAGTCGTCAATCTCATTTTGCAATGTAAAAAAAGAGAAAACCTTCCCAGTGTTAAAAAATAAATAAAATGTTTTGAAAGACATGAATTAAGATGAGAAAATTTTTTTCTGTGAAATTTAGATAGGAAATGTGCTCTTTAAATCTTTGTTATGGATTTCCTATAATCTAACTTCTAACTAAAGAAATATTATTTTCGAATGTTTTTTAACCGAAAGAAAAAGTAACATCATAGAAACCTTTGCGAACAGCAGTTGAAATAAATAAATAATAACAATAATAAAAATCGTTATTGCTTCATTGGGGCAGCTGATCAGGGCCATCACCGAGAGCCAATCTGAGCGATTTTTCATCAGTTAGGTCACCGGGCCGCCTCCCCCTTTAAATTTACACTACCCTAATATTCCGTTCATAGAAACAGGGGTGCCCACAGGGGGGGGGGGATTATGGCGCCATAAAAATTTTTGAGGGGGATTTTTAAAACTAATTTAATATTTATTTAATTCATTAATTTATTTTTTTAATTTAAATTGTTTGCTGATTTTTTTAAATAAAAATTATTCATTTATTTTTTTAATAAAATTATTTTTTTTTATTTCGTTATTATAAGTTTTTATTTATTTATTTCCTTCGTGTATTTTTTATTTATTTATTTCCTTTCCGTTGTGCCTAGAAGAGAACAAAAGTGATTCTATTTCGTGCAAAATTAGCACTTTCAAAAAATTAATAATAAATAAAAAAATAATAGTTATAATTCAAAAAAATAAATAAATAATATTTAAAAAAATAAAAAAATATTTAAATAAATAAATAATATTAAAAAATACATTTAATAAAAAAGAGGGGTAAAAATAAAAAATAAAAAGCACAAGATGGTTGTGAAAAATTGGGGGGGGGGGGATTTGCGCCATTGAGCTTGGGGGGGATGGGCACCCTTGCATAGAAACATATCAATTACTTGCTGACAAGGGTTGGCTTCTCGTTTTTCTTAATGGGGAAAAAATCAAGAAATAGGAAATTTTGAAATTACTCCTGCCCCCCCCCCCCACCCAAGAAACAATAACAACCTATAAAGCCAACTAGATTTTCAAAAACGTTGTCGAAAAAAAGCATATAAAATTTTTGTTTTTGGACAATTTTGAATAATTTCTGGGAGACAGTCTCTGTCCCACAACCCTTACCCTATCGTCGTCAAAGGCCCCCCAATAATTGCGTTTTTAGGAGTTAATCTTAAGAATATTTCGGGGAAAAGTCCCGAACCAAACGATGCCCCTGTACTTTTTTTTTTAAATAAGAAGCCACTTTATTTCTCAAAAATAGAAACTGTAAACAAGAGGTTCTGATTAAAAATTGTACCACACGTGGTCCCTCTCCAATTAAGAAATCTGCAATAAAACTCTGCTATTTAATCAAAAATTGCCAACAAATGGGATTTTTAGACTTAAAACTAAAAAAAAAAAAAAAACATATATAAATCGAGTGTAGTGCACCATTGCCACTCAACATAATTAAAGATTGTCTAAAAAAGGGGTTTTAGGACTTGAATTTCAAAAAAGTCACGAGGAGAGTCTCTCTGAACAATATCCTCCGCCATCCACGATAATTTCCTGAAAACAATTCTTTATTTTGGGGTTTTATATTTCGAAAAATGTTCAGGAGAGTGCTCCTACCCCAATCATTCAAACTCGTTTAAAATACTATTTTTAAACCTCAATTTCGAATTTTTCGCAGGAGAGTCACCGAAACCAAACTTTTTTCTCTAACGCTATAAAATATGGTCATAATAGCTATTTTTTTACTTCGACTTCAAAAATTTTACGATGGAGAGTCCCGAACGCCATCCCTTCAATTAAAATTAACTGCATATTATAAGAAACTTAATTTTCGTGGCTAAATTTTTAAATTATACCTGTGCCCCCCTGTCGGGCAAGCTTGCCCCCCTGTCGGGCATTTCCTAGCGCCACCTCTGAATTTAAACCGTTGGAAAATATCATGCATAGGGCTATTTAATGAAAAAGCAATCATTTTGTCCCGTGCATGAAAGTTCATACATTTCATTAAAAAGTAATGGGTAATGACAAAAAAAAATTCTTAAGAAATTACGCATAGTACGTTGCGTGGTTTTCTGAGCAGTTTTGTTCTTTCCCACTTATTAATACGCTTTTATTAGTTTTACATGTGGATTTGCATGTATGTATGTAACTCTGAATAAAAAATAAAATTCGCGTTCTTTAGAAACATAAAAGTAATATATTTAACACTATTATTAATGCTAAAGGCTAAATTATATTACATGTTGATTGTTGATGTATTAAAAGTGCATGTAAACTCAGCGGATTTTTAACAGTTTTGAAAATTGGAGCATTGCTATCATGAAATATAGTTCAACCTTTAGTATTAATGATGGTATTAAGAATAGTATAAATACCATTCTACAACTTCCATAAGTTAGTTTCATTAATTCTAAAAGCGTATTTTTTAATTTTTTATAAACTATATTTAATTATATTGTTCCTGCTAATGAAATATATGAAGCATCACGTGCGGGGAAAAATGAGCGTTTTCTGTTGAATGGCCCTTATGTCGAATTGCCATTATCGAGAGACCTTATTAAACGTCGATATCGATTCGCCTTTGAACCTTCCTCTTCGTGCAACGTTTTCACGTCGCAGTCCCTATGTCCCTCCCGCACCCCTTTACTTTGGTGGGGATGTGGGGTTCCTTCTGGGGGAGAAAACTGAACACAAAACATTTTTTTCCCGCTTAGTCGGGTTTGCCTCTTTTGAGGTTAGTAGTCTTTTTTTTTTTTTGAAAAAAAAAATCTCAATTTACAGTAGGGGTGTCCAGCTTTTAGCTTATTTGGGACGCATTGAAAAAACATGAATTGTCGTTAACCACTCTAATTAGTGCACTGTAAATAATGGATGTTGTTTTTACAGCAAAATATAGTTAATTTTATAGTAATGAACTGTAAAAATTGCGGAGTTTACAATAAACTAAAATTGCTACTCCTACAATACTAAACTGTAAAGCTTTGCAATAATAAGTCGTACATTTACTAATTTTACAGTTTATTACCTAGAATTTTAGTTTTTAACTGAAACCTCTGCTGCCAGTATTATACTGTTGCTTTAACAGTATAATACAGCTAAATAAACTGTAAAACTTCTAACTTTGCAGTAAGAAACTAAAATTGAAAATTTACAGTTTATTACTCTGCATTTTAGATTTAAATTGGAACCTATGCTGCTAGTATTTTACTGTAACAGTTACGGTTAAAACAACAGTTCATTTTTTGCAGCGTGCTGTGCCCCGAATAAGATTATAATTCACTAACAAAAATTAAATATTTAAAAAAAAAAAAAAAATCAAAACACGCCTAATATCAACTGAATAAGCCTTGCTTTGGACGTCAACGACAGCCACCTTGTTTAGCTGTCCGATAAGTAGAACCGGATGGGGAGGTTACGGGATCGAATCCCGGCTCGGGCATGGATATACTTTCTCTCTCCTGTCCTTATTCTTTCTTTGTGTGCATGTGTTCTAGTGCTGTGAATGGTTACTTACCCCATAAAAGCGTCTTTGTGGCATGTGTGTGTACTGTGGAAGTCGGGTTTCAGACCTAGGTATGGTACAGTTGGAAAAGTAAAGCAGCGCACCCAAAATTGCCAGCCTAGCTGGCACTAGACAACAACAACTAGACAGCATCAAATCTCAATTTATATTGTAAGTCTTATTTCCAATTACTGTATCATTTTATAGTAGCAAAAATTATTTTTGATGAACCTCTAGATCTCGCAATATGAGCATCAGTTTTCAAAAAAGGCATGAGTAGTTTTATGTCTCTTTCTTTTGGGTGACTATTGAGAGAAAAAATTTTGGGTATCGAATAATAAGACTATCGTCGGCACCATGCTGAAATAACGAATATGAAAAATCGCGTTTTTCCAAGCTCGTTTTTCAAGTTCGAATTATACAAATAATTAAAATTAAAATGACCCCTTCGAACGATAGTTTCACCCTTAAAAATATCTATATAAAAATTTAAATTTTAAAAATAACCAAACACGTCAGATGGGAAAAAATTATATTCAGTGTTTTGGCTCTCCTGAAAAGTGCCAATTTTCACATTCGTAATTTTAGCATGATGGCGACAATATACTCTCTGCGAGCGAGTTAGGTATGAAACATTTGATTTTATGACTATTTTCCAGCAAGTAAAGTCTATATTTGTCTCACCATCCCCAAGAGGCTCATGTAGTTAGATAACCGTAATATGTTACATCTTAAATAAAAGTTCTGCTCCCAATGACACTCAATCCGCTGCCCATCGGTTACATACAACCCATTCAATCTTGCAAGCATAACATGAAATCATTTAAAAAGAAATATTATACAAAGCACTGAATTATGCAATAAGCAAAAAGTGCAATTGACATCAAAATTTAGTCAAGAAGTTTCTT
This sequence comes from Uloborus plumipes, assembly GCA_038373865.1. Lineage (NCBI taxonomy): Eukaryota > Metazoa > Arthropoda > Arachnida > Araneae > Uloboridae > Uloborus > Uloborus plumipes. The sequence goes on from JAXGGA010001308.1 coordinate 37,415, forward strand.
TGCCTTTTACCTTGCATCAAAATATTCATTCATATCCAGTTAAAGGTAAATTAATGTATACTTCTTCTCTATTATGTTTCATGAATAATTGTTTTAAACACAAAACGGGTTCTGAAACTGTTTTTCTTTCTTTGCAACGATATTTTGCATTCACAATGGATGTGACATTATACTCTAGTAATTGTGATTCTTGCGAACAAATACTACCATAAAATCGAAATGTTGCTACACAATAGATAATAGGCAATTCCTTGTCGCTTGCAAGAAACTTACGCACTTATCAATGATGTTGGTGATACAGATATCCGATTCTGAAACAAAAGTCAGCAATAAATCATTGAAGAAAGGCGTGTTAAGTGACAAAAAGCTTTTATTTACATCTCTCTTATTCACTTGACACCAATCAATATTACCTTTCTTATGCGACGTTATTTCTCTTTTCAAATGAGCTATATTTTATGCAACATTCTGTTACGCATGCGCATTAAAAGTTTATTCTATCTCGGTTTTAATTCCGAACTATTCAGTTAGCACCCAACCGCAAGATTTAAGTTTACTTTCTGGGAGTTTCTCTAGTTGTGATAAGATTAAGTGTAACTATTTTGCATCGAAGAAGAAATTCAAATGCAACATTTTGCCATGAAAAATACTTGCTTAAGATTATATTTTAGTCAGAAAAAACAGCAACTATCGACGAAAATATAATTCACTTTCAAAACTGTAGTTAAGAAACAAATTCTAGGGCTGATAAAATATTTTTGATTAACATGACGCCCGGAAATCAGTCCAAAGGCTCTCTTCCTCGGCAAAGGGCAATAAAAGACAAAGATTTTGAAAATATCATGAGAGCCTTTTGGTTTACAGGACTTTTCTTCGTCCGACGGGAATCTTACCATGGCGTCAAGGTGTTTCTCGTCATCTGCTCTGACGTCTTTCTCAGCCTGATTTCCATTTACATCATCGCTTCGAATTTCTACGTCGCTTTCTCGAATGCTTCCCACATCTCTGGACATGCTTTCATCTCTACATTCGCGTATTTGGCAGCTATGAGTGTACGTTTTGCTGTGCTACTAAAGCAGAGGCACATCCGAAAATGTGTACAAGACATTGCTGAACTGAGTGAATACCTCAACATCAAAGAATCTAAGACTTCTTCACGTTCAGTCATCATCGGGTGCGGATTTTCTATCATATTTCCACTGTCCCTCGCATTGCTAAGTTTTCTCTCTGGTGATAGACGCAGCGCAGCTTGGAGAGATTTATTTTCTCTCTTTGGGCATCAGCAGGATGGCAATTTATATGTCCCCATCATCTTGTTAAGACTCACGAACGTTGTACTTTTCAGGTCGTTTCCTCTTCTTTCTATACTTATGACAGGACTGATATTCAGACGTTTGAGGGACATCAATCGTGCATTTTTGTACCAACTCCAAGAAAAGGCAAATTTGAATACTCCAGAAAAAGTCTTCACAGACTACGCTTCCCTGCACAACCGTATTACAAGAATATTGGGCAGGTCCGAGGGAGCCTTCTCCCTGATCTCTTTTTTCTTATACGGGTACATGGTCATCGGAATTTTTTCCGTCACCAGTTACTTAGTCTCCAAGTCAGTGGTTCCCAAAGACGCATGTGCTATAATCTATCAGCTCTGCCAACTGGCCCAAATCGTGTTCTGCTTTTTGGCTTTGAGCCTAAGAGGCGCTGGTGTAAATGAGTCCGCCCTAGAAGTGAAGAACGTTCTCCACTCCCTACCACGTCGGGCTCAGGAAATGCGTCCTAGTTCGGCTGCCGCCTTGCTTCAGCTAGCAAACCACTTTGCAGACGAAGTGTGTGTTACCGGATGGGGGTTATTCGTTATCAATCGTGGCTTTATCCTCACAACCGCCGGTGTGGTTGTGACTTACGGCGTTATTCTTGTTCAGTTAGGAAGCTGAATGTCCAGAATAAGTTTAATCAGGAGACGAGCTCAAGTTTTCTCACATCAAGCTTTTGTGACGAGTCTAGTTCAAGTGCAAAGACTGTTCAAGGTCAATGTAGCCTCCAACTGAGTTATTCTTTTTAAAAAAATGCATGCTATACATTCTCTGCATTAGGAACCACGTACTTGAACTATAAGTGCTGTTTTGTGAGTACGACTTACAAATGATGAAATACTTTCGTGTCTCCATTCAACAGAAAAGAGTTATATCCACAACGATCGAGTCTATGTGTGGACGACTTAGCATCGACCGCAAACAGCTTTTCGTAAGCATCTTTCGCTTGCACAAGTTTTAATAAAATCAAAGCTCATTTCATTCAATGACTAGGAAATAAAAAGCAACGCTTTTGCATCAACTAGTTCAAACTTTTTTTTATCCTTCCTCAAAATCGTCGTTGTCTTCATAGTCCAGTCATTTCCGGAAATGTGGAATCTTTACTGACGGAACTGAGAAAATCATGCATTCTCAAAAGTAAACAGTAGCATCAAAAGTACATCCTGCGGCGGGGCCAAGCAGCAAAAGCCAGCCAAGATACAGTTAGAATGAGTGAGATATCATGGAATCTCCCCCCAAAAAATAAGAAAAAAAAACGATAAAAGCAATTCTATAAAAATGAAAGTTTGCTTGTTCAGAAGCACCATACAATGCAAGTTTAACAATCTATAGTAACCAGTCGAAAAATTGAATACTATATATTGTTACATATCGAAACATAATCGGTAGATAAATTTCAAATCTAATAAAGAATAACTTGTTAATTGTTATGTAAAGTGGTTGCACAAAGACATTGTTAAATGAACATAACGTATATGTGCCTGTAATTGTGATGATTACGAATGTAGATTTTTCAAAACCTTGATAACTGGAAACTCGATATCTCACTTTTTTTTTCTCTTCCGGGAGATTCGAGATGTTGAAGTTGTACTGTATTAGGTAAAAGTATTAACTTTTTTTTTTACAAAAAAGACTTTTTTAGAAAATACAGATATTAATGAATGAAATAGTTTTGAAAAAAACTTATAAAACTTAAGAGAAATTGTTTATTCTGTTTTTCCTACAAAAAAACGGTTATTTCACTTTTATTTGATTAAAATCATGCACTTATTATAAAATTGATTTTTATGTATGATTTTAGTATGGTACAAGAAAAAGTTTTTTTAATTCAGTACGAGTGGTTCAGACGCGCTTTTAATCTTCAATATCAGTTATCAAGATACATATCAAAGTTCTTAAAAATAGTTTTTAAGATATTTGTTACGAATTTAAATGTTGAAATAAAAAAAGCAATTTGTTTGATTTTCCATTAAAGAATTTCAAACTCTGACTAACAAATAATTTTAAAATAGTAAAATCGAAGCAGAAAAAAATAATTGCGACAAAAATCAATATTTTTCATCAGTTGAATTTTAATTTTACCATTTATTTATATGACTTTTTTCATTACTTTACTAATACGTTTATTCATGTATAGCTATATTTTAAATAAGGAGGTAAATGAAATAAAAAATAATATTGATTGCACAACATGAAAAGAGTTGATGCGGCTTAAGTAATAGTTACTCGAGTATTGCTTCATATCTATTGAAATAAAGCTGTATTGGGAGAATGTTGTAAAATATGTTCTTGTAGACGAAATACAGACAAAACATAACAGCTTTAATGTAAAAAAATATATAGAACAATCAACTTTAATGTTTTGTAACAGAAATCTAAAAAAATTTAATCTGTGGCCAAAATGTAGATTGTTTGCTGACCATATAAAATTCTGTAAAATATTAAGAAAAACTGAAAGAGAATTTTTTGCGTAAATTTTCTGCAGATCAAATTAAACACAAAATGTAGATTTCTTTTACTTTCAAAAAATATGCTGAATGTTTAGAGAAAATTAAAAAGATATTTTTGTGGATTTTCTGCAGATTATATTAAAGACAAAATGTGAAGGTTTTTTTCTGTCTTCTAAAATTCTACAAAAATCTTTTTAAAAAACTTCAAAATAATTTTGTTTTTTCAGATTTTCTGCAGTATGTTTTTAGTTGGAATTAAATTAAAAATATTGGATAAACTCCACCAACGCAACGTGTTAATAACATAGAAAAAGGAGCAAATGACAAGAATTCAATTGTGGTTCAATCATTCAACTAAGTTCTTTACGTACCAACTAACATTTATTTGTGCAGTATGAGGTGGATAAATTATTTAATTCGGTAATAATTAGGTTAGCTAAATTATTGTATTAGGTTTTTGGAAAAGAAAAACTGGGGCAGGTTGTTTTGCAACATATTTTCGAAAAGAAATAAAAAATTAGGGAAGCAGCGAAATATGAGGAAGGGAGCGTTTTCTGAGTCTAATTCCATCCATTTGCATTCCCAAAGATGAACTGACTTTGAACCCACTTCCACTAACATCTGCAAATACTTTAAACTAGCGGTACCCGCACGGCTTTGCTCGTGATATAAAATTGAAAGGTCATTTGTTAAATAATTGATGTAGCACAAAGAATACTCCATTTAAGTTATAATTCAACTATAATTCCTTAAAAGTATGATATAAAAATAAGCCAAAAGAGAATATACGAACAATTTTGTTGCTTACAGAAACCAACAGAAATCTTACCAAAGTTTAAAAGAGGAAGAAAATTTTATTTTCTAGCTTAAAAAACAATGTAATACATTTTCCGAAATGAAGCATTTTAGAAAAGAACGTTGCAATATCGCAATTTATACGATATTTTTATAATTTACCTAGTTTTAATTCCTTAAAAACTGAGAAAATAAAAACAGACGATTTTTTCCAACAGTTAAGTGACTCATCATTTTAATAAGGCTAGGAGTTTGGATTGCTACAAAAGCAAATACATTTTGAAAAATTTTCAGGGAAAAAGAACGAAACAAAAAAAGGTTTTAAAACGTTTTCCCATGGTAACAACATGAAAAGTTAATTTCCGTTGATAAAATAATTATTCATTTCATCTTTATTTTCAAATTTTATTCTCGAGCTTAACCATTTTAGAATCGTCGCTTGCTCAAGGTAAGTCTTGAATTTCCAGGATTCTAAAAGCAACTATTTCAGCTCTTCCAGTGCTCGTAGAAACTTCTAATTGATATCATTTTTAGCAGAAAATTCTAATCTTTCGAATGACATAAAATTTGAAAATGTATATAAAATAATTCTCCCCCTATTTCATCACATTTATGTGAAAAATGAGCTTGAATTTAGAATAGAAAAAGAACAAAATAGAATTTTCGAAAAAACACTTCGTAGTGCACACACCCATTAGTCTGTGAGCCAAGCACCGATATCGTTCAAGTTCGTTTACCAATCTTAGGGACTTGCTTGAAAGCAATTAATAGTGATGTACTCAATAGAAAAATCCAATGTTCCCAAGCAGACTTTGTCTCATTAAGTTTTAATTAGTAACTGAAATAGGGACTATTCCTTAGCCTGTTAGCTCATTCATGACAAAAACTGTCTCTAGGTGGCGCTGTCGCACAAAATATTTGCAATTTAAAATTTCAATAAACAGTTTTTGTACTCTAATTTTTCCTTCTAATACGATTTTATGTTGCAAAATATATTAATAAGTTATAATATACTTACTTCATATCTTTTGTGATTCAATTACAAAGAAAATCGATAAATGTATCAATCCGCATTTCCGCCTGCTCTTAATCTCATTGTTTCGTTAATGGCACTATAACCAGCATTAGATATATTGTCAAGTACAAGATTTGGAAGTCACTTTACTGCACAAAAAACATATTTATTGATCACTGAATCGCAATTCTAACCAACGTACAAAATCTTTAGAACATAAACAACAACTCTAACAGAAGCCAAAACATGTGAAGCAAATATTATAAAATCAAACATTGGACGATACACTAAAAATTAAAAAGTAAGGGCCTTGCTACACATCAGCGTAAAACGCGACCGAAACCGAAAGCAGAAACCGAAAATCCGGGTACTTTCCATAGGAACAATATTTAATCCATTTTACGTTTCTGCTTTATTTTTCTGCTTTACGTTAATGTGGAGCAGAGCCCAAAGTTTACTTTTCTTGTTTTTATATTAAATTTCTTTGTTTCTTAACATTGCTACATTTTTTTAACAGACGATATTTTAAAAGTTAATTTTGTATGACTGTTTTACAACTTGATATGCAGTTTTCTATTTAATTAATACTATAACTCACCTTGCTGCTGGTTGGAAAAATAACGCATTGATTTTTTACTTGTCATATCAACTACGCTCGGTATTTACCAGTTTATTTACATGAAATTTTAAATTTGCGTGTGATACATGCGTATGCTCACAGTAAATAAGTGTTTGTAAATTTATGGCTGATATATAAACTATGAATGGATTTTGTAGCATAACGATAGAACAGGTAATAGGGCAAGCTGGTAAAATTAAAAAATCTGGTATGGACCCCACACTACTTCCTTTTACGTGTAAATTTCTTAGTAGTTGCCTTAAGTGTTAAAAAAAGTGCTTGGAGTGAGCAAGGTAACAATTCAAATATTTACTCCCCTAATCTGCCACGAAACAATGCAAAAAATATTTTAAACTGGTTAATTTTCTAAAAGTTGCTGATTTTAATATCATTCAGTGAATTTTTCGCAAAATATCGCCAATAGCGCAAAGTTGAACCCAAATTCAAAAAATAACTTTTTCGCCAAATTTGTCGCCAACTTGGCGATATCTCGCCAAAATGGGGTCAAACACTTGGCGACGAAAAGCTTGGCGACATATCGCCAAGTGGTCGCGCCAATTCATATCACTTGAGTCTGCATTGAAATTAACACTGATTTACCCCAAAAAAGGGGTAAAACACCCCCTTGGGAACATTCAAATGTAACCACAAGGGGAGGTGCACAACTAGACCATCCTCAGAGCGTACATACCAAGCTAGAAGCTTCTACGGCATATAGTTTTTGAGATATGCGACCCACATACGCACACACGTACATACAGACGTCACGAGAAAACTCGTCGTAATTAACTCGGGGGTGGTTGAAAAAGATTTTTCGGCTGCTTATATGTTGGTAGGTACATATGCACGTGCTGACAGGTCAAAAAAACTACGGAACATTCATACGGGGGTGAGCAAGAGCAAAATTTAGACGCAAGTTTGAGTGATTTTTTTTTCGCGATCACAATACTTCCTTTACTACGTAAAAGGAAGTAAAAACAAAGAGAGGATTGACAAGATTCGAGGGTGGGGTTAACGAAATAAAGGCAGGAGCCCTATAGTCCTCAGAACCTACTTTTGCACGTAAAAAGCCTGAATTTCATTTAAAATACAAAAATTCAGCTACAATTGAAACAAAGTGCAGGAACGCAGCTCCAGTGAGCTCTGCAGAAAGTTAAACTCTGTTCTAGGGGCATCGCTCTCTATCTTGCGTGTAATTTGCTGGGAAAAAAAGAGTTCAGGAAAAAAGACTTTTAACCTACACAGAAATCCAAAAAAAAAAAGAAGCAATTGTAAATAATTCATTGAGTACACATTATGAATGCTGGCATCACACTGAAATAGTGAAACACTATTTCCACTGCACTAGATAATGTGCAAAAACACATCTTCAATGCATGCTAGAAAACTCTTTCTCCTTCAAAAAGATGCACATGAAAGTGCAAAAATATTCATGTATGAAGTTTTGCTCTTGTGTCAGCAGATGTGCATAAATGATTTTTCCAATCATGATAATTCACTAAGAATTAGTATTTGATGAAGAATTTCATCCATAAACTCACATTTTTAGCATTAAAAAAGGTGTTCCTTGTAACGCCGAAACACGTGTATGCCGTTTTCCTGCTCATTTGCGTTTTAATATGTTTTTCATATGCTTTTTTTTTTCATTACACATAGGTATAAATTTGTCTATTGTCAAATTCATATTTAAATTTTAAAAAAAATTACTTATTTTTTGTTTAAACTTTTCTTTTTTTTTTTTTGTAAATATCTATCTATCTACTGTCCGACCTCGAAAGCCGTGCATAGCAACATTGAACGGTTCTATTTTAAAAAGGGAGACAGCCTGATTGCGAAAATTCACGATAGCAGCATTTCTACTTTGCCCGATATTATTCTATTTTTATAGAAATGATAAGGAAGAGAAATTAAAATAAATAAAAAAAAAACAACACAAATCAACACCTCAAATAAACGAATGTAACGAAAAATAAAACAAAGAAAAATCCCTTTCCAAAAAAATCTTTCTTATCACAATCACCCCCCAGTTTCATATAATCGGTTGAGACCTGACGCATGCGCGAATTCGAGGAAGGTCGCCGAAAAGAATATCAAACAGAATCTATCTATCCATCTATATGTACCTGTAAATATATAGTCAGAGACAGACACATATATATGATATTCAACGCAATTATCCGCCCCTAGAATTCCATTTTCACATATTTTGTCATCTATCTCTAATGATCAGTAAAAAACTAATGAGACAGTATTTTTTTGGGGGGGGGGGACATTGTGTTTTTTTCATCTGTAGACTCTAAGGATAAGGAGAAATATCACATTTTGGCGCTATGCGCGGAACAGACAAACAGACAGAAAGAAAGAAAGAAGGAAAGAAAGACAGACCCACCTTCAGCTTTATTATTAGTAGAGATAGAGATAGAGATAGAAAAGAGAAGAGACGACCGAATAGTTTTGGCGCTACGCGCAGAACAGACAGACAGGAAGAAAGAAAGAAAAAAAGAAGGAAAGAAAGAAAGAAAGAAAGAAAGACAGACCCACCTTCAGCTTTATTATTAGTAGAGAAGAGAAGAGATAGAGAAAGTTTCCGACTGAGATTCAACGAGCCCCATCTCTTCCCATAACGTCAGCAAATATGATCTTCACTTTTGCATTTCGAGCTTAAATATCAAAAACTATTGAGGAGAGTATCCAAATCCCACTTCCTTACCCAGCACCATCAAATACATTAGAGGTTCCACAAACGCATATTTCAAGTTTCAATTTCAAAATTTTTTCGGGGAAAGCTCTCGACTGACCCATTTACACATCATATCAGATTGTCTAAAATTTCATTTCAAGACCTCAAGCCCGAAAACTATCCCGGGGAATGACCTTGATGACTTCAACTCTCCCATCGTCTCATTAAAAATTATTATAGATTTTGTTTTTACATCGTCGATTTTTAAAATTTTAACGGAGAGCGCCTCTGACTTCAGCCCTCCTCAAACAATATTAAAATCATCTAAAATTTTATTTTTCGCAGGGCCCGATTTAGAAATTTTGGAATCCCGTTTCATCTGAGGGTCAACCTTGAACTGCACAGTCGAAGAAAATGGCACATGCCATCACATAATCCCCCTCCCCCGAAAAATCACTCCTGATCCTGAGTTTGCACCATGACACCCCTGGCATTTGCATGGCAATAGGCTGCAGTACACTGCCTGCAGTATACGATCTGCACAGCCGGTGACTCTTTATAACCTCTTCTCGTAAGTGCCTGATGAGCCCAGGATAATACACTGCTCAAAACAATTAAAAGATATTGACATTTTGGGTTGATTTTGCACCTAAAGACCATTTTGGTTGATTGATACATTATCGACTGCGCGTAGTAAGCTATAAGAGATGAAAATTACATTAGTTTGGCAGAAAAAAAAATGCTTTTTATTCAGCTTTTGGGTACAAAAGAGAAAAAAAGGGGAAAAAACGCATTTTCCGAAAATGAGAAAAACAAATAAAAAAAAATTTCCCTTTGAAGAAAACCACTTTTAGTACAGGGTATGGTTTTCCCGGACAGCTAGCAGTGTCAAACACCTCTGAGGCATGGACTCAATGAGGGTATTACTGAGGGGCTGGGGTATTCTACCCCCCTCCTCCTGAAGAGCTCTTTTGAGTGCCTGGAGAGTTTCTGGAAGTGATAGGCGTTCAGCCACTCGTCTTCTTAGGATGTCCCAAACGAGCTCTATTGGGTTCATATCCGGAGAACACGCTGGCCATTCCATACGAACGATTCCTTCTTCAAAAAGAACATCATTCACCAACTTAGCACGATGTAGCCTGCAATTGTCGTTCATTAAAATGAAGTTATCTCCAGTTGCTGCAGCGTAAGGGAAGACCATAGGTCTGAAGATCTCATCCCTATATCGATGACCAGTCAGAGTTCCATTTCGGAAGATATGGAGGTCGGTTCGACTATCAATGGAAATGCCGGCGTATACCATCACACCGCCACCCCAAAATCTGACACTTTCGCGCACAAATGCTGGATTATTACTTATGCAACGTTCCCTCCAGATAAAAACCCGCCTATTATCAGGATGAAGGGGAAAATTTAACTCATCAGAGAACAGGATATTACACCACTCATTTCTTCCCCAACTAACGTGCCCCGTTGCCCACTCTCTACGGGCACGACGGTCACTTGCAATTAATCTGAGACACACCAATTGGTCGACGGGCATATATGCCAACTGCGTGAAGTCGATTTTGGACAATTTGTGCCGAAACACGGTTGCCAGTAGCCGAGCAAAGTTGTCGTTGCAGTTGAGTGGCACTCATATTTCGGTGCCTCCGAGCCGATAAAGCTAAACAGCGGTCTTCAATGGGCGTTGTAGCCAGTTTACGTCCTTGCCCTGATCTATGGTCAACACTTTCAGTCTCTAGAAAACGGCTCCAGATCCTGGAAACTACACTTTGACAAACTCCAATGGCTTCCGCTACCTCGGTTTGTGTTTGGCCTTCCTCTAGTCTGCCAACAACTCTAGAAACTTCTGAATTGATCAAATGTCTTCGTTGACACATGGTACACATCGGAACAATGCTGTTACAGAACGTCGACAATTATTTTCTGCCTTATCTTATAGTAAAGTGAGTGAAATTTCATTCGCTGCCGCTAAAGAGTCGTTTTCGATGTCAAACTCAAAATTTGCATACTATGAAGTTTGGAAATGAACAAAATTTACATTTGTAACTCTCTTCTTCCCTTTTATGCAAAAACAAAATTGTTAAAAAATGTTTAAACCCATTTTTTTATAGGAAACTTGCAATATCCTTTAATTGTTTTGAGCAGTGTAGATCACTTTGCTCGAGTACAGTCAACATATGGACGGTTAGACACCTTACTCATGAGGCTCTATCAGCCTAGAGGTGCTATACAGACTATATAGGGGCCTTATCTATCTAATATCTTTAAACGAGCAATTCTTGTATATATCTAATACCTTTAAACGAGCAATTCTTGTATATATATATAGTACCAGGGGACCGAGCCCGCTCGGTTAAAAAAAAAGAGGTTTGTAAACTCGTGTTTTTTTCTAAAATGCGAAGTACTTATTTAGATAAACTTGAAAAGCACTTTTAAGCCTTTAGTTGCAATTATGCTTTTAAAACAGCCGTAATTTGTTTTAAAAAACACAACCTTATTTAATCCATGCTCGCCGTAAAATCACACCCAATTTCATTTCATTTGGCGCCTAAAGCGCGGGAGGGGTTGATGAGAATGGATGCAGAGTCCATGTTCTCCAGTACGCATTTGGTTCCAGTTGGTTTCGACTTTCACTTGACTTCACACTCCAAGGTTCCCAGGGTCGGACTGGGAATGAAATTCGGCGCGGGCATCCAGAGAAAACAGGCGCCTCTCCAATTATATTAATTAAAAATGACATTCGTTATTAATTAATTTTTAATTAATTTCAAGAAGCATAATTAGTTATTAAAATATTTCATAATTTATACATTAAGCTGAATAATTAATAGCATGGACTAATCAACTAGTTATTAAAAATAAATAATCTAAAAATGAATTTAAATAAAAACCTAATATTTTTAAAATTCAATACAGAGCATTATTTTCAACAAATATATTTCTTAAAAATAATTAATTTTATTTTTCCTTGAATAATAACATTGTTTTTTTTTTTTTTTTTTTTTGCGATTTGTTGGATGTTATCGTCATAAAGGTTTACAAGTGATGGCAATACACCAATTTCTCTCAGGTTCGCGCTTATTGCTGGCCACTCAAAGATATGACAAGGTGTAAGCTGTGTATCTGGGTCTGGGCAATTACAACAGTTTCTGTACACCCTTCTATCCTCTCCGTCAATCTTCATGCCTCTGTGATGGCCGGTTCTCAGCCTGGTTATAGTTTTTGTTATTGATCGATTTGTATTTATTTCACAAAGCTAATAACATTGATCAAGGACTTGTAAAGCATTTTTTTCTAAATTTTATTAAGCGACTTTAATATAAATTGCTAACTTACTTGTATCATATATAAAACTGACTAATTGTTTTACTGTTAGCGTTTAAAGATGGATAAATAAGCTCGTACACAACAGTTTTCTAGCAATTTCCCTAGGAAATGAATTTTGAAAGCGAAACTTAATTTTTATTACGTTCATTAAAAGTAATTGAAAAGAAACTTTATTAAGTTCATTATTAGCAAGTAATCAGCACCTATTTAAGATGTTTACTTTTTTTAGTTTTTCACTGTCTATTTTTTTTTAATCATTGATCGCTAATCTTTTACAAAGGAGAGCCTACGTATCCCCTTGTCCCTCCTTTTAAGTTCATAGTAAACTCTAATTCAATATTGAAAAGGGAAGTAAAACTGCTTACAATTTTGGAACTTACACTCCGAGTCATCTTCAATGGCGGATTTGCCATGTCATAAATGTCGCAAGTGCTTGGAGCACCCATGATCGTAGTGGCCCCAAAGGAAAAAAAAAATTCATTAGATAAATGTTTTACATTGTCCTGTGATAGACAAAGATTCCCTCAAAAAAGAATTGCGACCGGCCCGCAAGCCTGTAATTCCTCCACTAGTCATCTTGTAGATCACTGAAAATCGTGGCACATCTTAACCAAACATTATTCGACAAAAAAATTAAGCTTTGACCTAAGAATGATCAATATTGTTATTGGAGAGCAATATGTCTACTATTGAAAAAAATTTGGGGGGGATTTAACTTAAATTGGAGAATATAATTTTGACGCTATGACATGGAACGAAAAAGGAAACTCAAATATTTTATTTATCTTGATCAAATATATTCCAGTTATGTAATAATTGCCATGTTGATATCTCTGATAGAAATAGTTGCTTTTTATTATGTTATTCGCATCGGTACCCAGGCACACATTAAAACTCGGTGAGACTTTAAAAGTACTAAAAGTATTACATAGAAATTTTGAATCTCGAAAGGTGAAATAACAACTGAAATTACCAAGAAAGAAATAAAAGATGACTTAATAACCTCTATAGGCAGATCGTATTGGGTAAATAAGGAGAAAAATGTGTTACTAATTTGCATAGTAGTCAAGGGCGTTTATAAAGGGAGGGGCAGGGGCCAGGGCCCCTCCTAAAATCAAGAAGTAAAAGAAAAAGCATAATTTGATTGGCGTTCGTTTAAAAAATTGAGTTTTAAGCTCCAAAGATACAGGGAAAAGCAGCCGAAATAGAAGTGTCCAGCAAGTTTTAATATCTTCATTAGTGGTGAAATGAAAAAATGCATTCTCTCTAGTGCCGGATTTTTAAGTGGAAATTCGAAGCCTGTGTTCTGGGTGGACATTTCAGTGGGCAACAAGTTTAAGTGTGACTCAAAACACGGGATCAAAAGGGGATCATGACTCTCCTGACGGGGCCAAAGAGTTTCTAAAATCTCACTTTTAGATCTTTAGTTCTGGAAAAATTTCCAGGTGAGAGGACTTGATTCCCTCCGCTCTCCAATGTCACAAAAGAAAACTAAAGATTGTAAATTTCCGTAGCAGTGCTCCTTACCCGCCTCTTCTCTAATAATTTGATCAGCAATCTCTCAAATCCGGTCACTTTTTAACGTTTTTAAAGATAATTTGCAATTGTGTTTTTAGGTAGGGGACAGGGGCGACAAATAAGGGGGGCAAGAGGGACGGTTACACTCCCAAATATTTCCCGCAGAATAATAAAAAACAGGGACATTCAATTTATATTTTCCACAAAACAATGATGGGTGTGTGAACTGTGAACGCGATATAGGTTTTTATTCCATCAAACTCTATAATTTAAATGCAAAAAGATTGAAACTCATTCTCTTGATGCGCGCAAAATAAATTTAAAAACTTTGTCAATTTTTAAAAAAAGCTGATGGAACTCGAAACTTTTTCCTCTAGATTATTTCAAAGAGAAAGGAATCGGAAACATGTGTTTTCTAACTCTTACATAAGCACAACAGAACAAGAAAGGATTTTACTGTTTGACTGGATATTGATGAAAAGCAAAATTTTCTCTTGTTCTTGTCTCCAAGCATTGTAGATTAAAACCAAAAGTTAAAAACTAATTTCTACCATCATGCTGACAATAGCTTATAGCTTTTCTTGTAACGCGCTATAGCAGTGTTATAGCTCGTTACAAGAAAATTAAATCTTTGGACATAAAAACTTAAAGTGTTTTAATTATTCTAATTTTTCTTAATATAAAATTATTTTTAAGACCTCTTTATGCCAACCAATAGGTATTTTATTTCATACTGAGGTATTTTATCTTTAAAAATCTCGCCCCCTCAAATAAAATGGTGAAATGCCGTCCCTGGTAGGAGAGCTCTTGAATGTCTCAACAAAAAGTTGTCACTATATTTACATAGTTACCAAAAAATGTATTTTTAAATTGAAAAATATTTAGGTCTGCCGGGATTACCTTGAAGTTTCAAGTTTTTTAGTGAAAACGATGATTAAAAAAATGTATAAATAATGTGTAAAGCAAAATAATTATTTGAGTGGAAAATGGACCAATCTCGCTATTTCAAAGCGCTGTACTTCAATGTTTTTTACTATCAATATAATAATAAAAATTATTCTGCAGAATGAGTAAATATTCTAAAAATATGACTGACTAGCGAAAATGTGAGGTTTTTCATAACTATTTCTGGTAACCTAAAAGTTAAATTTTAGCTGAAATGCATTTTTTATCGATAGAGTGCTCTTTAAGTACTCCATTTTTGCACTTAAGTAATTATTTTAGCTTTACGCATAATTTATACATAAAAAAAAATCGTCGTTTTTACGAAAAACCTTGAAACTTCAAGTTAATCCCGGCGGACCTAAATATTTTTCACTTTCAAAACAGATCTTTTTGGTAACTATGTGAATACAGTGACAACTTTTTATCAGCTTGAAATTTTGAATTTCCAAAAAAAAAATCGTGATACACCCTAATGTACATACGACTTAGAATTAATTGTACTTTTGAACACAAATCGTTGTAGTTTTTGAATTAAATTGACAAGATTAGAATAAGTATATCAACTAGTTTTAATATCTCGACAGCGGACATTAGTTACGATCTGCGACTGTCATTTGATATCTTAGTGGAAGAATCATATTGCGGTATCTCATAATATGACCTAAATTAAAACATTCGCTAAACCACATTCACCGAAATGCTTCCCTTTTACTTACATTTCTTCCAAAACGAAAAACATATTCATTTGAATTAAATAGGAAATTAAAAGTAAAACGTAATCATTTTTTTTACCTTTTTGATGAAGAAAAGAGCAACTTACATAAGATCCAAGGACAGGAAATCCACGTCCAAAATGCCTGACGGAGAGAAGTTTGACGTGGATGCCAAAGGATGATCCAAGGGGGGGGGGCATGGGGATCATGACCCCTCTCTTAAGCAGCTAAATATAGCCTAAAACTGCATTTTAGGGGCTTATAGTTAAAAAAACCGCCAAATACCCGCGTTTTAGCACGAAACTTGCACTGCGAGACTGCGACATCTCCCCCCCCCTTTCCGAAAATGACCACCTCCTGAATCAGAAGCTGGATTCGCCCTTGGTGGATGCAGAGGTTACGACGGGAAAAACTTCCCTTTTCTTTCAACGAAAACCTTTCGTTCGTCCGCATGCCCTAAAGTTCCCGCTAAATATTTTCACCCCCAGACCGAAGCCGGTTACACTATAAAACCTGATGAGACAGTCCCTTTACCCCCAGGAGATGTCTTTTCCTTTCTTCAATCAGTCGTCCTCGTCCAGTCTTATAGATTCTTTATACTCTCATTGCAATGGCTTCTTCGATTGCAGAAATTTCGCACATTCACACGAATAAATCATGTCCTGCATTTTTTGCGTTTTTTCTTAATACTATAAAAAGTATCAATGAACGAATGTGAAATCCTTCGCCTTAGAATGTTAGAATTAAGGTAGTTAAATAATCCAAATATGTTTTGTTTTTGGTAAAAATCTCGTATTCTAACGTTACTCCAATGTTAATTTTAATGTATGGTATTAGCTTGTTCTTAGCGAACAAGAGAAAATTTAACATCTGATATGCAAAAAAAAAAATAATAAATAAATAAATAAAAATTATTTAGTGGGGAAAAATTCTATCCTTTGCGGGGGAGGGACTGCCCCAGTGTTTCTTTCATGTATCTCTCGGGGGGGGGGGGGGCACTGCCCTCCCAGAGAAAGTCAACTACCCCCCCTCCCCCGAAAGAAAACTCAGCTTGTTTCAAAAAATAAATTAATTACAGTAAGAAGAGTAAAAAAATAAGCAATTAAATGTTTAACAAATAAATATGAAAGTATTAACGAAAATTTTAAAACATACATCATGGGGATGGGGGGGGGGGGCATCAAAGGTAGCCTTCAATTGAACTCTAGAATGTCAATTTTGGGAAACTACCGGGGGATTTGAACCCCTTCTTTTTCGCTTGAAGTTATTAAAAATCGCCTACAGTTTTTTTCGGGGGGTGGGGGGGACTTTCAGAGAGAGTGCTGAGCTGCATCAATTTTCATAATGTTATAAAAGATGGTGTACAAATGCGTTTTTAGGTTATCAATTTTTCAAATATCAAACTCCATCCGTTTACACAGCGTCGTCAAAGGTATGGCTTGAAATCGATTAATCATTACTTCAATTTCGAAAATGTTTTTGAAGAGAATATCAAATCGCATTCCTTTTCCTCTACTATTATCAAAGATTGTCGACAATTGAATTTTATAAATAAAATTATAAAGTTTTCGAGGGGGGGGGGGTGCATCGAGACCCAATTCTTGTCTATTTTTTCTCAAACATGGCTTGTACTTGCATTTTCTGGTATTTCAATTTTAGAAAATTCTGGGAGGACAGTCTGTGGACCCGTTCCCTTTCCTTAACGTCTAAAATTGGTTTACTATTGGGCTTCCAGGACTTAAATTTTGAAAATTTTAAGAAGGAAAATCCTAAATCCATCCTTTTCTCCAATTAATCAAAATGCACCAAAACTGCCTTTCAAGATTTCAATTTCAAAAACCTTTCCACGGTACCACAATCTTCAATTTCGTTCAATTTCATTTTCCTGGGATTCCCCCTGCCAAACCCTGTCCATTTCTCTAATGTCACCAGAGATGACCAGCAATTGTAGTATTAGTCTATCAATTTCAGAAACATTCTGGGAACCTCCTCTCCTCTAAATCTAAAATTGACCTACAATTGCGTATCTAGAGCTTAAGTTTCGAACTGCATCTCTTACATAACTTCATCAAAGATCGTATGTATTTGCGCATTTAGGGCTTCAATTTGAAAATTTTCCTGGAAGAGTGCTTCCAAATTCCCCCGACTCTTGTTAAATTTCTTTAAAAAATTCGTTTAGGACTTTAATTTCGAAAGTTTGCGAGGGAAAAAATCCTTTTACGCCCAGGATTTGATTAATCTTATTTCTATTTCTCTTCGTTTTTAAAACATGATCCATTCTATGCGTGCTCTTCATTCATTTGAGTAATAATCATTTTCTAATTTGAGAAACTGGATACACTCTTTGTTTCACAGCAAAGATCTATGCAACTATGTGTTAAAAAAAATTGAGGGTCACCAAAACCTCATATCGCTCCCCACCCTTGTCAAGTATATTTGACTTCACGATAGACGACAGCATTGTTTCATTATGAATTATAATGGTCTCAGTTTTTCTATCTTTTGCCCTTTTATGGGAACGGAATAAGGAAATTATTTAAGGAAATTAAGTTTTTAAACCTGACCAGGGAGCACATGGGGATTTATTTAGGGAAGGGTCAAGCCAATTATTAAGGCAAATTTACGAATTAATAATTCAAAATGTTAAAGTTTTTATTGAGAGAAGGTGGTTTTCAATTTATTTCGGAGGGGAGAGAGGTGGTCCACATCCACTCACTTGTCAACTACGGATTTTAGCTTTTGGTTTTGTGGGAGGTTATTATCAAAAAAAAAGTGGGGGGTGCAATTTTAGGGCTCAAATGAGGGTTGGGCAAATTTATCGAAAAAAGTCCCCGAAATGCAATTTTAGGCCAGCCCTATAATCCTTTCACTCCGGATTCTCCAAGTGCCCCCCCCCCCCCCGGAGAAAAATGTCTGAAAGAAACACTGGACTGCCCTCCTGCCAAATCCTCTATTTGGTTCCATCTAGTCAACCATACAATTTCAGCCATTGGCGAAATCAATTTTAACTATTTGGGGGCCCTTAAAAAGCAGCGGGGCATAGTCAGTAATCAGGCTCTGTAGACCAGGCCTCTCGGGCCTTTCTTTAAATCAGGTCGTGGGTGTAAAAACATGCTGCGTTTAGTTACAGTTGGTAATTTCTAAAACCAATCTTTTCGTGTTTTCGATTTTAGTCTGTTTTTGGGCCCTATGATCCTATGGCATCACCTTCAAAAAAAAGTCACACATTGTTTCCTTGGTCAGGTTAGGGGGCCCCAGATGTTTTTTACTTGAATGCAGATAAAGATTCAGCCGAAACTGTGGTCAATAAATAGCGCGTCGAAAGTTCGGGAAAACTTGGGTCGGACGAAGCAAGGCCCCTTTCGTTTTTTTATTTTATTTTATTTTTTTATTTTTACAGCTTGAAGCAGTTTTAGCGTTTTAAGTACAGTGAGCGCCTTAGGCGCCGAAGCTTGAAGCAATATTGGGGTTTTACGTACGGAGAGCCCATAGGTGCCTTTGGTCGATGAGAACCCCTTGAAGCTTTGGAAGCGCCTCCTCACGGGCGCCGAAGTTTAAAGCAGTATTTGCGTTTTAAGAAAGGCGAGTGACTAGGCGCCTTCGGTAGGGGAAAAGGGTACGCCCTCGGCGCGCCCCTTGAAGCTTCGGAAGCGCCTCCTCAGGGGCGTCGAAGCTTAAAGCAGTATTTGCGTTTTAAAAAAGGAGAGTGACTAGGCGACATCGGTCGAGGAAAAGGGGGCGCCCCTTGAAGCTTTGAAATCGCTTCCTCAGGGGCGCCGAAGCTTAAAGCAGTATTTGCGTTTTAAGAAAGGCGAGTGACTAAGGCGACATCGGTGGGGAGAAGGGGGCGCCATAGACGCGCCCTTGAAGCTTTGGAAGCGCCGAAGCTTGAAGTAGTATATGCGTTAAAAGAAAGGCGAGTGACTAGGCGACATCGGTCATCGGTCCTTGAGAAGGGGGAAATTTCGGCACGCGCCCCTGGAAACTTTGAAGGCTCCCCCCCCCCCAGGGGCGCCGAAGCTTGAAGCAGCATTGGCGTTTTTCGTACGGAGAGCGCATAGGCGCCTTCGGTCGGTGAGAAGGGGGCGCCGAAGCTTGAAGCAGTATTGGCGTTTTAAGTATGGAGAGCACCTATAGACGCCCCTTGAAGCTTTGAAAGCGCCCCCTCAGGTGTCCTTGACTTGTTTAGGGAAACGCCTGGTCGTCTGGAGCAAGGCGACAAAAAGAAAAAAAAAAATCAATGGTTTTCAACAAACAAAAATTAATACAGGAAAAAAGTTTGAAGTAAAAAAAAAAAAAAAAAAAAAACGACGACGACTGTCGATCGGCGCTTTTTAGAGCGGCGCACCGGGCATTTGCCCAAATGCCCACATGGCCAGTCCGACCCTGAAGGTTCCCCCCCGTACATACCACAACTCGTAGTTTAACCGGGATGGGGCCTTGAAGAACGCTCTGTTCATTTTTGAACCAGGCCCAAGGGCCGAGCAAACCCTTGGCCCAGCATCCCCCGGAGATATCTTTTTACTTGGAGGATTTTATGACCCGAACATTTTTAACGTCCCCCAGCCACCATTAATGAAGACGGTGGATCTTTGATCGGCTGGGCTTCCTCTATATGATCGGACCGGGACCCTCTGGTTACGAGTCCGACGACTTACCGATCGGACTACCGTGGCCCACACCCAATTCTAACTTTCTTTTGATCGATCTCTTTTTATTTCAAAAACAATTAAATTCTAACGTGTTGCCAAAACTCGTTTCCCAAATACCATAAAAATTTAAATTTACGCTGATGTGATTATATATGAAATCCATTGCTATAATAAAACGTGGTTGCTATGAAACAGTAACAATAAGAGTAAATCATAAAGATACAGTAAATCATAAAGATACATAAAGTAACAGTAATCATAAAGAAAATGGCGAAAGAAAGCTCGTCAAACTTCTAATGAAGGCACAAAAAACGGGGTTTTTTGTGAAAACTTGCGTTTTTACAGAAAAAACCAAAACTCAAAAACCAAAACTTTATCTTAATACAAAATTTTATCAAAATCGTTAGAGCCGTTTTCGAGACCCGAAATATATATATACAAGAATTGCTCGTCTAAAGATATTAGATAGATGTAATTTTGTTTTGAAACTTAATATTTTAAGAAAATTGAGTTTCGTATTTATTGATTTTTTACCTGAAATATCTTACTAAACACTCTTGAGGAGGAAAAAAAGTGTCTGAAAACTAACTGTAACACTTTTATACTCAATTTTTAAATCGTACTTGAAAAGTAAAATAATCCGATTTTTATACCGTGTAAGTTACCATAAAATTGAATAAATGTCGCTGGACAATCACCACTGCTTTTATCCCACGGATTTTGAATAAATGAAACAGCCTGTATAAGACACTATCTAGTGAAGCCTTGCTTTAACATTTCAAAAAACAATAACAATTTAACGTTGCCAAATACTATAAAATTTAAACTCGAGCTGATGTGATTAACAATAAAATCCATTGTTAAATTAAAACGTGGTTGCTATGAAACAGTAACAAATGATAATAATCATAAAGAAAATGGCGATAAAGAAAGCGTCTCAAACTTACTTAATGAAGGCACAAAAAACGGGGTTTTTTGTGAAAACTGGCGTTTTTACAGAAAAAACGCCGACGTAGATGAACTCAGACACCAAAACTCCATCTAAATACCAAGTTTTATCGAAATCGTTAGAGCCGTTTTCGAAATCCGAAATATATATATATATATATACAAGAATTGCTCGTTTAAAGATATTAGATTTATTTTTCGGATCTCGAAAACGGCTCTAACGATTTCGATAAAATTTGGTATTTAGATAGAGTTTTGGTTTCTGAGTTCATCTACGTCGGCGTTTTTTCTGTAAAAACGCGAGTTTTCACAAAAAACCCTTTTTTTTGTGCCTTCATTGAAAGTTTGAGAAGTTTTTATTCCGCCATTTTCTTTATGATTACTTTCTTTGTTGCTGTTTCCGTGGAGACGTTAAATTGTTACTGTTTTTGAAATGTTAAAGCAAGGCTTCACTAGATAACAGGCTGTTTCATTTATTCAAAAGCCATGGAATAAAAGCAGTGGTTATTGTCCACCGACATCTATTGAATTTTATGGTCACTTACATTATATAAAAATCAGATTACTTTTTACTTTTCAAGTGCGATTTCAAAATTGAGTATAAAAGTGTTATAGTTAGTTTTAAAATACTTTCTTTCCTCCTCAAGAGTGTTTAGTAAGACATTTCAGGTAAAAAATCAATAAATATGAAACTTATTCTTAAAACATTAAGTTTCGAAACAAAATTACATCCAATATCTTTAGACGAGCAATTCTTGTAATATATTTCGGATCTCGAAAACGGCTCTAACGATTTTGATAAAATTTTGTACTTAGATATAGTTTTGGTTTTTGAGTTCATCTACATCGGCGTTTTTCTGTAAAAACGCAAGTTTTCACAAAAAAATTCCGTTTTTCGTGCTTTCATTAAAAGTTTGACGAGCTTTCTTTCGCCATTTTCTTTATGATTACTCTTATTGTTACTGTTTCAACCACGTTTTATTATAACAATGGATTTCATATTTAATCACATCAGCGTAAATTTTAATTTTTATGGCATTTGGCAAACGAGTTTTGGCAACATGTTAGAATTATTATTGTTTTTGAAATTTAAAAGAGATCGATCAAAATAAAGTTAGAATTGGGTGTGGGCCGCGGTAGTCCGATCGGTAAGTCGTCGGACTCGTAACCGGAGGGTCCCGGACAGAGGAAGCCCAGCCGATCAAAGATCCACCGTCTTCATTAATGGTGGCTTGGGGACGTTAAAATGTTCGGGGTCATAAAATCCTTCAAGTGAGACGATACCTCAGGAGGATGCTGGGCCAAGGGTTTGCTCGGCCCTTGGGCCTGGTTCAAAAATGAACAGAGCGCTCTTCAGGGCCCCATCCCGGTTAAACCACGAGTTGTGGTATGTACGGGGGAACCTTGGAGTGTCAAGTGAAGTGAAAGTAAAAACCAACTGCAACTAAATGCGTACTGGAGAACAGGGTCTCTGCATATATTCTCATCAACCCCTAACGCGCCTTCGGCGCCAAATGAAATGAAATTGGGTGTGATTTTACGGTGAGCATGGATTTAATAAGGTTGTGTTTTTTAAAACAAATTTCGGCTGTTTTAAATGCGTAATTGCAACCAAAGGCTTAAAAATGCTTTTCAAGTTGATCTAAATAAGTACTTCGCATTTTAGGAAAAAACACGAGTTTACAAACCTCTTTTTTTTTTTAACCGAGTGGGCTCGGTCCCCAGGTACTATTTATTTATTTATTTATTTATTTATTTTTCGGATCTCGAAAACGGCTCTAACGATTTCGATAAAAGTTTCTATGTAGATAGAGTTTTGGTTTCTGAGTTCATCTATCTCGGCGTTTTTTCTGTAAAAACGCGAGTTTTCACAAAAAAACCCGTTTTTTTTCTTGCCTTCATTGAAAGTTTGAGAAGCTTTTATTTCGCCATTTTCTTTATGATTACTTTCATTGTTACTGTTTCTTAGCAACCACGTTTAATTATAACAATGGATTTCATATTTAATCACATCAGCGCAAGTTTAAATTTTATGGTATTTGGCAATGTTAAATTGTTATTGTTGTTGAAACGTTAAGGCAAGGCTTCACTAGATAAGTGCCTTATACAGGCTGTTTCATTTATTCAAAAGCCATGGAATAAAAGTAGTGATGATTGTCCACCGACATCTGTTGAATTTTATGGTAACTTACGTTATATAAAAATCAGATTACTTTTTACTTTTCAAGTACGATTTCAAAATTGAGTATAAAAGTGTGATAGTTCGTTTTAAAATACTTTTTTTCCTCCTCAAGAGTGTTTAGTAAGATATTTCAGGTAAAAAATCAATAAATATGAAATTCAATTTTCTTAAAATATTAAATTTCGAAACAAAATTACATCTATCTAATATATTTAGACGAGCAATTCTGGTATATATATATTTCGGATCTCGAAAACAGCTCTAACGATTTTGATAAAATTTTGTATTTAGATAAAGTTTTGGTTTTTGAGTTCAACTACATCTGCGTTTTTTCTGTAAAAACGCGGTTTTTTGCGCCTTCATTAAAAGTTTGACGAGCTTTCTTTCGCTATTTTCTTTATGATTACTCTTATTGTTACTGTTCACAGCAACCACGTTTTATTATAACAATGGATTTCATATTTAATCACATCAGCGTAAATTTAAATTTTTATGGTATTTTTCAAATGAGTTTTGGCAACACGTTAGAATTATTATTGTTTTTGAAATTTAAATTAGATCAATCAAAATAAAGTTAGAATTGGGTGTGGGCCGCGGTAGTCCGATCGGTTAGTCGTCGGACTCCTAACCGCAGGGTCCCGGGCCGATCCTATAGAGGAAGTCAAGCCGATAAAAGATCCAGTCTTCATTAATGATGGCTGAGGGACGTGAAAAATGTTCGTGGTCATAAAATCCTCCAAGTGAAACGATACCTCTGGGGGATGCTGGGCCAAGGGTTTGCTCGGCCCTAGGGCCTGGTTCAAAAATGAACAAAGCGCTCTTCAGGGCCTCATCCCGGTTAAACCACGAGTTGTGGTATGTACGGGGGGAACCTTGAAGTGTGAAGTGAAATGAAAGTCAAAACCAACTGGAACAAAATGCGTACTGGAGAACAGGGACTATGCATCCATTCTCATCAACACCTTCCGCGTCTTCGGCGCCAAATGAAACGAAATTGCGTGTGATTTTATGGTGAGCATGGATTAAATAAGGTTGTGTTTTTAAAACAAATTACGGCTGTTTTAAATGCGTAATTGAAACAAGTACTTCGCAATCTAAACAAGTACTTCGCATTTTAGCAAAAAACACAAGTTTACAAACCTCTTTTTTTTTATCGAGCGGGCTCGGTCCCCTGGTACTCTAATATCTTTAAACGAGCAATTTTTGTACAAATATTTATTTTTCGGATCTCGAAAACGGCTCTAACGATTTCGATAAAATTTTGTATTTAGATAGAGTTTCGGTTTCTGAGTTCAGCTACGTCGGCGTTTTTTCTGTAAAAACGCGAGTTTTCTCAAAAAACCCGTTTTTTATGTGCCGTCATTTAAAGTTTGAGAAGCTTTCTTTTCACCATTTTCTTTATGATTACTGTCGTTGTTATTACTGTCTCATAGCAACCACGTTTAGTATAACCAAGGAGATTAAAGAGGAGGAGCTAAATCTCTGCTATCTAAAAGTGGCAACGAATTCTCACCCGCCGCTAGAGGACGCTAGCTGAAACGCTCCCTATCTCCTACGGGAATCAATGTAAATGATACTGAATCTGTCATCCTTTTAAATGCTGCTATGGGGAAGAAAAAAAATTTTTTTCAACTGGATTTTAGTGTAAATCTTCGATTGACATTATGAATTAAATATGATTTTCATCCCACGAAAATAGGTGCCGTATTCTTTGAGAAATAGGTTTAATCGAATGCGTTTACCAACTTGCCAAATCTGACAGAATCTGTCATTTTTAAAGACTGCTGTTGGCAAGAATATTTTTTTTTAATTGGAATTTTGCTCAAACCATCGATTAACATTATGAACTAAATATATTTAATAAATACATTTAAACTAATAATTATTTTGTCTACTAAATATATTTAATTAATAACAAAATTAAATTCTGACATAATTAATTTTTTGCCTCATGCTTAATTTATCAACAATTTAGAGAACTGATTCTCAGCAAAAATTATATCGTACAATGCAAAGAAAATGTCACATACAGTCGCATATATGTCAAATTTGGCAAGTAGCTAGATGCCGTCGATTAAATATCTTTCTTAAAAAATACGGCAAAATTTCAGTGGGATCAAAGTCATATTTAGTTCATAATGTTAATCGATGGTTTACACCAAAATCCAGTTGAAAAAAAAAATTTCTTTCCCATAGCAGCATTTAAAAAGATGACAGATTCAATATCATTTACATTGACTCCCGTAGGAGATAGGGAGCGTTTTAGCTAACGTCCTCTAGCGGCGGGTGAGAATTCGTTGCCACTTTCAAACTAGCGCATCCGTAGAACATTTCTCTCCTTCTTTCTACTCCGTGAGTATAACAATGGATTTCATACTTAATCACATCAGCGCAAGTTTAAATTTTATGGTATTTGGCAACGTTAAATTGTTATTTTTTTGAAATGTTAAAGCAAGGCTTCACTAGATAAGTGTCTTATACAGGCTGTTTCATTTATTCAAAAGCCATGGAATAAATGCAGTGGTGATTACTAGTTAAGAATTCCGGGCTGTTGTGCCGTGGTCTGAATGGCTTTAATCCATACGTTTCGATCGCAACTGCGGCGGTCATCTTCAGTGGGTGTCGTTGATTAATTTGGCGACTGATGCGAAATTTCGAACTGCTGCAAGATTTTAAATTGAAAACGCAGCGCCCTCTACCTTCCGGCTCGAGATTGACAGATGACTGGATGCCAAAGCTTGTTAACTTTTACTTCTTCCTCCTTCTTGTTAAAATTATTTGGGTGTTTAAAAATTTCAATGACCTCTCTATTCAATCTGGGGAAATAATTTGAAGTCCGTGAAATTATTTTGGCCTCTTTGAATTTTATATCATGGATTCCATTACTGAAAGTGTGCTCCGCGATCGCTGACTTTTCAGTCTGACCCAGCCGCAATTTCTCTGATGCTCTTTGATTCTTGTATTAACGCTCCGTTTTGTCGTCCCGATATAAACTAATCCACAGGAACAGGGGATCTTATAAACTCCTGCGGCGGACAACGGATCTCTAGCATCTTTCACTGAACGCAGTAGGTCGCTGACTCTATTGGAGGGCTTAAACAGGGGGGGGGAGGGCTGAAAAAAATTTTTAAACACCCAAATAATTTTAACAAGAAGGAGGAAGAAGTAAAAGTTAACAAGCTTTGGCATCCAGTCATCTGTCAATCTCGAGCCGGAAGGTACTGGGCGCTGTGTTTTCAATTTAAAATCTTGCAGCAGTTCGAAATTTCGCATCAGTCGCCAAATTAATCAACAACACCCACTGAAGATGACCGCCGCAGTTGCGATTGAAACGTATGGATTAAAGCCATTCAGACCACGGCACAACAGCCCGGAATTCTTAACTAGTATTTACTCCGGCCGTGAAAGCCTTCATTCTTGCAGTGGTGATTGTCCACCGACTTCTACTGAATTTTATGGTAACTTACATTATATAAAAATCAGATTACTTTTTACTTTTCAAGTGCGATTCCAAAATTGAGTATAAAAGTGTTATAGTTAGTTTTAAAATACTTTTTTTCCTCCTCAAGAGTGTTTAGTAAGATATTTCAGGTAAAAAATCAATAAATACGAAACTCAATTTTCTTAAAATATTAAGTCTCGAAACAAAATGACATCTATCTAATATCTTTAGATGAGCAATTCTTGTATATATATATTTCGGATCTCGAAAACGGCTCTAACGATTTTGATAAAATTTTGTATTTCAATAAAGTTTTGGTTTTTGAGTTCATCTTTCTGTAAGAAAGCGAGTTTTCACAAAACCCCCCGTTTTTTGTGCCTTCATTAAAAGTTTGACGAACTTTCTTTCGCCATTTTCTTTATGATTACTCTTATGGTTACTGTTTCATAGCAACCACGTTTTATTATAACAATGGATTTCATATTTAATCACATCAGCGTAAATTTAAATTTTTATGGTATTTGGCTAACGAGTTTTGGGAACACGTTAGAATTACTATTGTTTTTTTAAATTTAAAAGAGATCGATCAAAATAAAGTTAGAATTGGGTGTGGGCGGCGGTAGTCCGATCGGTAAGTCGTCGGACTCGTAACCGGAGGGTCCCGGGCCGATCATATACAGGGGGCCGAGCCGATCAAAGATCCACCGTCTTCATTAATGGTGGCTGGGGGACGTTAAAAATGTTCGTTAGGGTGGAGCGAAAAAAATGAATTTTTGATTTTCGTAAACGGGTACCTTTCATTTACTGTGAATGAGGATAAGTAACAATTCTGTAAAATATTTCACTTTTGCGACGTCATCTTTAGTCTGCGCATTTGGCCTAAAGTTTTGAAATTTCTGATTTTTGTTGGATTTTTCAAAATTTTTTAAAAAATATTGCAAATGATAAAACTAGTGACGGGTGGTTATTAAATGGAAGAAAAAGGTTTGAAACATACAAAGAATTTTTTAAAACCATTTTAGATTATTATTTCAGTTCGTGCATTGCGCTCAAAGTTCATCAAATTTCCCAAAATTTCTGATATTTTCGACATTTTTTAACTCAGTATTTCCTCTCAATATTCACTTGAAGTGTCTTCAAACTTGTTTTTATTAATTTTATTATTACTTTGAACCCTGCAACTCTTCGCTAGCTCATGTGGAACTACCCAGGACTCACCACGAGGAGGTGACCGCACTTCTAGTCCTACACGTGAACCCTTCCTTCCAACCAATGCAAGCACGTATTTACATTTCTTAGATACGTCTTTCACAGTTAAATTGTTCCTTTGTGTCGTAAATTGATCAAATATTTCTGTCAGATATCCTCGTTTTTACTAAACTTTTTCTTTTCCTGTGATTACATACCAATTTTGAAGAGCTTGTGACCTATTCGACAGCTCTTTCAACTGATTGAGTCTTGAATGGCAGTTTAAAAAGAGCGCATTCAGAAATCATATTTAAATTCTCAGCTTCCATAATCTTTGTAAATATTGTGTTGTTAAATAACCTGTAAAAGGTAGCTTTGTAATTTCCACATCATGGCAAGAAATCATATCGATGTATACTGACTTTTGATTTATGTATGTAATGTATATGAAAATAGATTTTTGTCTATTTTTTGGGATCTGAAGCGTTCTTACTTGTTTGCTTGTTTGTTTTCTAGATTGAGCGTTTATAATACGATTTAAAACAAGTTTCTTTATATGCTCTCTCTTATGAACTAACCAGGTTATTTCCCGGCGTTGCTCGGGTGCTTATTAATACAACATAGCTCTAAAAAATATTTGAATGAATTCTATCCACATGGGAATATAAAAACTTATTTCATGCTAAAAAGAAATAGTTGAGCCTTAAATGGATAATTCATTGTTGATCGTAATCTTTGTAGGAAAATACTCCTATTTAAATGTGTTACATTTTATCAATTTGTGTGCTTAAAGTCTTATGTCTATTACTCTATCTATTCAAAATTATAAGAAAATGGCCATTTTGAGACAAAAGATTTGAATTTTGGGCTTTTTGGATTTTTTTTAATTTCAAAACCCCTGCCTATGTGAATTCTAATGCATCAGGGAACCTCTGTGCCAAGTTTGTTGAAAATCCGACGAAAACTGGATTTGTATAAGGAACAAACATACATACATTTGATAACAGCATATTTCTTGGGTGCAAAGTATACATTGTTTTGAATAGATGTGAATACAATGTTCTGTTTCTTCCCGGAGAGATAATCTTTAAAATCTCACACGAATTCATAGCTAAATTTAGTAACGTCTGTACTTCATCCTTAAAGAGCAAGGAAACTTTTACCCGCGAAAGTTATGAACTCTTTTAAAAATTATAGTCTAAAGATTGTTTGCTGTAGTCAACATCTGACTAGGGAAAGCTTTCTTGGACTTCTGTTTCACATTTTTTTTGGATATTTTCCCAGTCAAAACTACCTTGCTCATCTCATGAAGTTACTGTTGCTCAGTACTTAAACCATTTTTATTGTCAAAATCAATCTGATCAATGACAAATTCTATAGAGGTTCATATTGAACTGCTTTGAAAGTATAACATGTTTAGCTTCGTCTAACAGGCCCAAAAATTACTTTGGTCCACTGGTAGGTCCATCTAGCTTTTGCAAAAAATGCAGCAAATTAAGTTCATTCAAATGTAATTGGCAAATGTTTTATTACAGAGGTCTACCAAGTTTTTCTTCCAGTTTCCGTATTACACCTTTATTTTCCTGTCTTTGTAGTGCATCCATCAAAACCAATGCAAACAATTTCCTACTCAAAGAAACAATTTATTGTTTCTGACTTGTCTAAGAAATGTAAATGTATGCTCTCATCGGTTGGAAGCAAGGGGAGCGCGAATGACACCCAAAGTGCGGCCACTTCCTCGTGGTGAGTCCTGGGTAATTTCAATGAGCAAGCATAGAGTTGAGTAGTTCAAAGAAACAACAAAATGATTAAGAAAATGTTTTGAAGGCACTTTTAGTAAATATTGAGAGGAAATATTGAATTATAAAATTTCTGCTAATATTGAAAATATCGGAAATTTCTGAAAATTTGATGAACTTTGGGCCTAATGCGCAGACTGAAATTATAATCTGAAATGATTTTTAAAAATTTCTTGTATATTTCAAACCTTTTTCTTCCATTTAATAACTACCCGTCACTAGTTTTATCATTTGCAATATTTTTTAAAAAAATTTGAAAAATCTAAAAAAAATCTAAAATTTCAAAACTTTAGTCCAAATGCGCAGACTAAAGATGACGTCGCAAAAGTGAAATATTTTACAGAATTGTTACTTATCCTCATTCACAGTAAATGAAAGGTACCCGTTTACGAAAATCAAAAATTCATTTTTTTTCGCTCCACCCTAATGTTCGTGGTCATAAAATCCTCCAAGTGAAACGATACCTCACGGGGATGCTGGACCAAGGGTTTGCTCGGCCCTTGGGCCTGGTTCAAAAATGAACAGAGCGCTCTTCAGGGTCACATCCCGGTTAAACCACGAATTGTGGTATGTACGGGGGGAACCTTGGAGTGTGAAGTAAAGTGAAAGTCAAAACCAACTGGAACCAAATACGTACTGGAGAACATGAATTCTGCATCCATTCTCATCAACCCCCAGGGGCGGCCCTAGTGGCGGACATTCCGGACCCCTGTCCGGGGCGGCAAATTTTAGGGGCGGCATTTTGGCTCGAACATATAAAATAAATTTTCTTTAAGCAAAGAAACGTACAAAAAAAATTTTACAAATATCATTCTTTTTGCACTTCGGAATCCTGAAAGGTATGAATATAACGATGTTTACGCTTGTTATTTTAATGTATCCATTCAAAACAACATTTTCAGCTCTCCGTTCATTTTCAACTAGAGTATTAAAATAAACGAATATATATTTATAACATAAACAAATCCTTAGAAACTATAATTGTCAATGGAGATATTTTAAAAAGAAAACTACCTACAGCAAATAACTTTAAGAAATTCAAGATTTTAAAATTGTTGAAAGAAGCTGGGTGCCTAAAACGTAGTTTTTTTTGGGGGGGGAGGGAAAAAATCTCAACTCAAAGGAAGCGCCGAATTTTACCGAACGACTAAAATAAAAAAATAATAAAATATGTGCATGCATAGATACTTATATATGCTAAGAAGAGATATTAGGCATCATTGAAAATATATATGTATATATGCATGATTGCAATATTACATAACTGTCTCACTTCAAATTTTCCGAAACATTAGTGTAAATTTGCCGAATATGAAATTTTTTTGTAGGGGTCATAGTGTCCTCCCACCGAAGTGCTCCTGATACCTCCCTGAGTTTTTTAAATTATATATATAGGTGCTCCCTGAGTTTTTTAAATTATATATAGAGAAAATTGTAGAGAGAAACAAGTCATATAAATGCGCTTGATCTAGCACAAAGGTCTTCAAACTAGATTCTGGGAAACCCTAGGGCTTCTTAGATACGTAGCTCAGCTAGTGATCATAACAATACTTTTTCAACGATACTTTACCTGGTATATAGCAAGCAAATTATTAATCTCTCATCAAGTTGTCATGTAAGTGTGCATCAGCTACAAGTGTTATTTAACTGAATTTTTAAATGATAATTCTATAAATTTTAGATAATTTATTGTATATATAAATAGATTTTAAAATTTAGGACGCATTATATATTTTTAATATTTACATAAAACCATGAAAAAAAAAACAATGTTGAGAGAAATCTTTAGTATATACTTTTAATATATACTTTAGTATATAGTCTTACAAAGTTAGTGCAGTCTGTGAAACTAAGCAAATCAGTATTAAAATGCCAGAGGCTGCAAAGTGCAAATAAAGTGCTTTAAATGTAATTGTTCTAGATTTCTTGAAAACAATTGAATAAATCTTTGAAACTCTTTGAAAGGTGCTGTTTTATCAAATGCATAAAGAATCAATTGTCCTTATGGCCGGGATGTTAATCTTCTGTTTTTTAAATATTCACACCATTTCCTTTAAATCATTCAAGGCATTTTTTTCTATTGATCAAATAAAAACTTTTTAACACAACACTGAATTTTACATTTAATTCAGTGTTGTGTTAGTCGGTAGATTGGAGCGACGGTCCAACACTAACTTTCTATCGAAAGCCAATGTCGGTTTTCTTTTTTCCTCCCAAGCTCTTTTTCCTTGTTGATTAATGTCACCGATGTATAGAACCACAAGCACATGCAATTTTTATTTTAATTGATTTTAATTTACAAAAGAAGATATAACTTTTAAAAGGTATTGTTTGCCTTTTTTCTCCTGGGTTTTTTGCTGTCTTAGTTACCCTTTATAAAAAGTCAAAATGCAGAATTTTAGATTTATTTTTCCAAATTTTTCTCGAGAGAGAAATTCCTTACCCCCTGAATTTCCAACTATTCTGTACTTTATAAAAAATAATAGTCACTGCATCATTCTCCTCATACGCATCCATCTCCAAGATCAATAGAAATGAATGAAGTAAAAATAAATAAAGACAGTATGAAGTGCAAAAAAAAAAAAGGAGGGGGGGGGGTGCAAGTGCTTTTAAAACAGCGAAAATAAAGAGCAAAAATAGTCTGTTTTGCCTTCAACAAAGTTTTAGGGACTACAAAAGGGGCCCTTTTTCTAAAATAGCTTAGGGTGATATTTGGTTTAAATCCGACCCTGAATATAGGATTTTTTATTTTGTCACACTGTTTTTAATTCACAGCACCTATTTATTGACTTACATTCAAGAGCAATTTATTTCTTTTCGAAATTTAAGAGGGGCGGGATTTTGCCTTTTTGTCCGGGGCGGCAAAACTGCCAGCGCCGCCCCTGTCAACCCCTCCCGCGCTTTAGGCGCCAAATGAAATGAAATTGGGTGTGATTTTACGGTGAGCGTGGATTAAATAAGGTTGTGTTTTTTAAAACAAATTACGGCTATTTTAAAAGCATAATTGCAACCAAAGGTTTAAAATTGCTTTTCAAGTTTATCTAAATAAGTACTTCGCATTTTAGAAAAAAGCACGAGTTTACAAACCTCTTTTTTTTTTTAACCGAGCGGGCTCAGTCCCCTGGTACTTAAGAAAATGAGTTAACTTACGATGTCGGGCCTCCTTGGACGAGAGGTCAAATGCACCTGCGTCGACAGTTGCCCACGAGCTGGGGCGTGAGTTCGACTCTCGCTTTCTCTTCGGGTGACACACACAGACATTTGCAAAGCTGGTCAGTTTTTTTTTTTTTTTTTTTTTTTCAGAAGCCATCAGCTTCAACATTCATGAGACTGCGTACTATGCGCTTTGCCTCCTAACAAACACAGGACAGATTTGTGGCACAAAGAGAAGAAACCTCATCCGTGGGCCTAGAGGTAGAGACCTCTCCTCGTAAGCAAGTGGTCGCGGGTTCGAATCCTGCCTTGCCCATGGATGTTATTTCATCCTCTCTGGGCGCGTTTAGAAACTCGCGACCGGTCGCGATCGGTCGACCGATCGCGACCGCTCGTGTTTAGAAACTCCGGGCGATGACGTCAAACACTGCCCACCCATGTTTATAAACTCCGGTCGTGGTCGTAGCGGGCACGACCGGAGCGCCCGACGATTTGCGCCGGGCAAAAAGGTCACATGATCGGGAAGTGTCGCTTGCGCGCAAAAAGTGCCATTTGACTTTTAGTTTCGTAGCGCAGCCAGCGACGCGCATTTTCTTTTCGGATTTTATATGAGTATATTTTTTTTTAACGTCAATACTATTTCTTTTTCTTTCTTCTGTTTATTAATTTTTCTGCATTTCTTTTTTTTTCTTTAATTATAATGTTTTATTATTAATATATATATATATATATATATATATATATATATATATATATATATATATATATATATATATATATATATATATATATTTGTTTTTTTCTTTTTCATTTAGTTTTTATTATTTATATATTTTATTATTTATTCCTTTAATTACTTTTTTTTTCATTTATTTTATTTATTTTTTTTTCCATTACCTTTGTGTAAATATTTTACTTATATTTTTATTTTAATTAATTATTAACCAAAATTATCTTTCTTGTGTACATACCAAATTGAATGTTTACCCATGTGGGTTGTTTTGTTGGGGCACATTTGAGCGCTTTAAATAAAACAAAATTAAAATTGCAAAGAGTTTATTTTCTCATAAATTGAAAACTCTCTTCTTTCTTCTCATTGATATTAGAATTGACTCTTGACACTTTCAAAAGTTATTTTTGGACTGGGTACGGAATCGTAAGATTCCAGACTTATCAAAATTTAGAAAATCTTATTAATAAATCATCATACACAATAAGGAAACTATGCACTTTTATAAAATTAATTTTCATGGTGCAATATCTAAAGATGTATCAATTGGCTTCATAGCAGAACCATCAGTAAATGCTTGATTTAATTCCAAATTTTGCTTGAATGACAGAACAAAAATTTTTACTACCAATTCTTGGAAGCTTTCCAGCTACTATTGAAGGTTTTTTTCCCCCATATTATTGAAAAATTTTAAGTTTGGGAAAATTGAGCTGTTCCATGTGTGTGCCCTTGCTCCCTTACAATTTTTATTTTTCCCATTACGTGTTATGATTAAAAAAGAAGTACGTCAAGCACAGTGAAAGAGAAAAGACTTATAATACAAGAGTTTTCACAACTAGATTAATATGAAACACCACATACTATATTTTCAATGAAATCCATCGTAGAAAGATGAAAACGAAAATTGCTTTTGAAAACCCTATCATTCACAGGGGCGGCCCTAGCAGTTTTGCAACTCCGGACATAAATGCAAAATGCCACCCCGCTTAAAGTTTGAAAAGAAATAAATTGCTTATAAATACAACTTAATAAATAGATGTTGTGAATTAAAAACTGTGACAAAATAAAATCCTATATTCAGGGTCGGATTTAAACCGAATATCGCCCTAAGCTATTTTAGATATAGGGCCTCTTTTGTAGTCCCTGAAACTATATTGTAGGCTTTTTTTTTTTTTTTTGTCCTTTTTTTCGATGTTTCAGAAGCTCTTGCCCGCCCCCTCCCCTCCCCTCCCGTTTTTGCACTTCATACTGTCTTCATTTTTTTTTACTTTATTCATTTCTATTGACCTTGGAGAGGGATGAGTATAAGGAAAATGATGAGGTGACTATTTTTCATAACGTATAGAATAGTTGCAAGTTCAGGGGGTTGGGGGTTTCCCTCTCGGGAAAAATTTGGAAAAATAAATATTAAATTCTGCATTTTGAGGTCTTATAAAATGTACCTAAGACAACAAAAAGAAAAAGGAGAAAAATAGGCAAACAATACCTTTTAAAAGTTATACCTCCTTTTGCAAACTAAAATCAATTTAAATAAAAATTGCTTGTGCTGGTGGTTCTATAAATCAGTGACATTAATCGACAAGGAAAAAGAGCTTGGGAGGAGAAAAGAAAACTGACATTGACTTTCGATATAAAGTTAGTGTTAGATCGTCGCTCCAATCTACCGACTAACACAACACTGAATTAAATGTAAAATGATCAATAAAAAAATGCATTAAATGATTTAAAGGAAATGGTGTGAATATTTAAAAAACAGAAAAGTAACATCCCGGAGCCCGGCCACAAGGACAATTGATGCTTTATGCATTTGATAAAAAATAAAGTAGCTGCACTTATCAAAGAGTTTCAAAGATTTATTTAATTGTTTTCAAGACATCTAGAACAATTATATTTAAGGCAATTTATTTGCACTTTCCAGCCTCTGGCATTTTAATACTGAATTGCTTAGTTTCACAGATTGCACTAACTTTGTAAGAAACGTCTGCTTTAAGTTAAGAAATATAGATATTACTAAAGATTTCTCTCAATATTGTTTTTTAATGGGTTTATATAAGTACTAAAAATATGTAACACGTCCTAAATTTTTAAGTCTATATATAAATACAATCAATTATTTAAAATTTGTAAAATTAGCATTTAAAAAATGCAGTTAATTGTAGCTGATGCATACTTTTATGGCAACTGGATGAGAGGTTAATAATTTGCTTGCTATATCAGAACTACCAGGTAATGTATCGTTGAAAATGTATTATTATGCATTGGTAAATGTATTGCAGGAGTATTAAGAAAAAAAAAGGTTTTTTTTCTTTTAAATTCGTTTTGACTTTTAAGCCTGCAAAATTTCTGAGTCAGTTTTTAAATCAATCTGTTCAGCTAATTCATAACTTGGCTGCGATTATTTTTCATTGGAAAGTATTTATCACGTCTGGAATAATTATTTAAATCAGCAACGTAAGCAGTCAGCTTCAGCTTCTAATCTGTTTCTGAATTTTGCTTTTGTCATAGCACAGGAAGAGAAAGATGTTTCGCCCACTTATGTTGAAACAATTAACAATGTTTCACAGCTTTTTTGGAAATTTAAGGATTCTGTGTAATGTCATTCTACAAATGCATTTTTAGTTCCAATTGATTGTCAGTAGTTACATCAATTTGCTGTTTTTTTTTTTTTTTTTTTTTTAATCAAGAGCTAGGAGGTGTCAGTTATGAAGTATAGTTTTGATCCAAGATAATTTTTCTTTTTGAGTAGGAAAATATTTAAGAAATGCTTTGGAAATATTAAAGAACATTTGATCTTTTATAAGAATTGTAATTTTATTAAAAGTTTGGTGCTATGATTGAACAAATAGTGATCACTAGCTGAGCTACTTTCAAATGTCTAAGAAACCCTACGGTTTCCCAGAATCCAAGTTGAAAACCTTTGTGCTAGATCAAGCGTATTTATATGCCTTGTTTCTTTCTACAATTTTCTCTCTACACAATTTGAAAAACTTGTATCAGGGGCACCCCAGTGGGAGGATACTATGACCTCCAAAAAAAATTTCATATTTGGCAAATTTTTACTAATGATTCGGAAAATTTAAAAATAGTGAGACAGTTTTGTAATATTACCATCATGCGTTATTTAATTTATTTATTTATTTATTTTTCAATGATGTTTTATATATCTTCTCAGCAGATATAAGTATTTATGCATGCACACATTTTATTATTTTCTTGTTTATTCGTTCGTTAAAATTCGGCGCTTCATTTGATGAATTGAGATCCCCCCCCCCCCAAAAAAAACTGCGCTTTATGTCCCCGAGCTTCTTTCGGCAATAGGGTAGTTGTGACCTATTGAATATCCCTTTTTTAACGACTAGATATTGTTAAGAGGCTTACAAAACACAAAAATTCACCATTGCCGAATTTTAAAACACAACGGTTGATTCTTAATGATTTTTTTAAAAACCCACGCGCAAAAGAAGCGCGCCTTGAAACCGAAACCCGTGACGTCAGACGGCTGTAACTTTCAGCCTTTCATCCATAAAAATTGGATTTTTGCTATATTATCGTTTCATTGCGGGATTTTCTCCTTCCGTAATCAATACTCTAAAGTCTACTAATTCACTATTTAAAACTGGATTTATCAAAGAGCAATCCAATACCCTGCTAGGGGTGATTGTTTTGATATTTTTTGGTGAAATCCGTATTCAAATTTTTAGAACGCATCACTTGGCGAGGAAAAAAAATTACGGCAGCGCAGAGCGAATAACAGTGCGGAAGCCGGAGAAACCGGTTTCTCGAGCTCCTCGCATCTAAGCTTCTCGCTCTTTCTTCGCCTTAGTAGAAAGTTCAAAAGCGCCAACGAAAGCCCTGTGACGTCACAGCCGCTTGAAATTTAAAAATTATTTAAAAAAAAACTACTTGTCGCAGCGCGAAAATTTTTTCGCCGTTGATGTTCATGTGTGTTGCTCTATCATATAAAAATAAAATTGAAAAATCGAAAACTTCCCTATTCCAAAATCTTGACGTTCTTAAAGTTATCTGCTGCAGTTTGTTTTTTAAAATGTCTCCATTAACAATTATAGTTTCTAAATATTCGTTTATTTTGTAAATATATATTCGTTTGTTTTAATAGGCTATGTTGAAATAGCCGAAAATGTTGTCTTGAAATGGATTTTTTAAAATAACACGCGCAAACACCGCTACATTCATACCTTTCAGGATTCCTAAGTGTAAAAAGAATCATATTTGTTAAATTTTTTGGAACGTTTCTTTCCTTGAAGAAAATTTATTTTATTATTCGAACCAAAATGCCGCCCCTAAAATTTGCCGCCTCGGACAGGGGTTCGGAATGTCCGCCCCTGATCATTCATCCGACTAACAACTTCTTAATACACAGCTCCATACGCGGAATTTTATACTTCACTTTCGCAGAAAGCATAATTTCGTCTTCGGAAGACGAAGAAGATGATTCAGTTTGATCTGAATCAGAATCAATATCAGAATCTGAATCAGAACTTCTTAATATTAAATTTACCAAAAGCGCTGCTTCATCCATGGCGCTAATAAAATAAAACGACGCTCGACCGGTCGCGGTGTTGTTTATAAACTCCTTCGGTTCCCGGGATGCCCGTGACGTTACAGCCACGACCGGTCGCGCCCGCTTCGACCGAGGCTGGGTAGTTTCTAAACGCGCCCTCTGTGCCGTAAATCTGTCCTGTGTTTGTCAGGAGGCAAAGCGCATAGTTCGCAGTCCTCATGTATGGGGCCGTGGTGGCCCGATCGGTAAGGCATCGGACTCGTGTCCGGAGGGACTCGGGTTCGAAACCCAGCCGATCAAAGATCCACCGCCTTGATTAATGGTGGCTGGGAGGCGTTAAAAATGTCGTGGTCACAAAGTCCTCCAAGTGAAACGATACCTCTGGGGGTGCTGGGCCCTAGGGTTTGCTCGACCCTAGGTTCTGGTTCAAAATTAAGAACAGAGCGCTCTTCAGGGCCCTATCCCGGTTAAACCACGAAGCTGTGGTAGGTACGGGGGACCCTGGAGAGTGTGAAGTGAAGTCCTCATGTATGTTGAAAAGCTGATGGCTTCTGGAAAAAAAAAAAAAAAAATCCATGGGCAAGGCGGGATTCGAACCCGTGACCACTTGCTTACGAGGAAAGTACTCTACCTCTAGGTACACGTGGCCCCAAGCTGGTCAGTTTCATGCATAGAATAAGAAGATTATTAAAACAAGCAGGTTTCTCTACAGCTCAGTGTGCTGTACGCTGTTTGATTCCATATTTCATGCTTTTTTAATGATTTATCAACAATTAATAAATTTTTTAACTTTCGGAGGCATTTGATTTGCACATTCGCTCAAAATGACTTTCATAAGACTAAAAGTTAAAAATTTTCCTGCTACATTTCCCTTTGCGAAAATCTTCAATCATGCTTCAATCGTATCTTGCCAAACCAGGCGATTTTACATATATGTGGCAACCCGTTTGTTTTCCTCTTGAGAGTAATCAGAGTAGCAAACCTATTTAAAAGCAGTTTTGTGTCACAGCCAGTGTTACTGAAGAGCTATGTTTTTATTACTTGGTTTTGATGTGAAATGGAGGACAATATCGATATTAATTCGGCAAATTGATGTCAAAAATATGAACTTTTTCCGCTCTTGATCTCTTTCAAAATGAAGACACGATCGCGGTGTGCCAATCTCATGGATGATGACAGGGTGAGTCAGGTTTGGAACCTAAACAATGATGACCCCTGCAATGATTGTCTTTTTTCATTATTCCGATCCACTCATGCAATTGTAAGAAATCTGTCATTCCAATTTCTTAGGCTGTGATAATTTCTGATTGAAAAGACCACTTGAGTTCAATTACGAAGTTAATAATGAGCTAAATTCATTCGTAAGGCTTAGTCTTTGTTATAATTTTAAAAAAATCGACATTTATCTTTACAATCGATTCATACTTATAATTCTGCTGCGATGAATTTCTTAAAGAAATATTAGTAGTGGATTTTTTTGGCTATAGTATTTCATTTTTACAGCAGCTAATGAGATGAATTTTCGTTAATTTCCGTAACAAATAGTTAACTTTGTTTAATTCCATAGTATAGTAGCAGTGATATCCTTCCGAAGGTCTCAAAAGCGTTTTAATTTGTTATTGCTTTTATCTTTCGTGAAATTAGACTAAAATGTTTTTTTAATCCATTTGTGTGTTTTATGTGTGTCACCCGTCAGCCATTCAATCTAGACTATAAAAAAAACCGGGGGAAATGAGTGAAGAGATAGAGAGATAACCCAAAACAACTAGTGGTTTTGTTTTGAAGTTTTTCAACTGTCCATAAAAGAAATTCATTATTAAACAAATTATAGAATGTTTAAGTTTTTTTTTATTGTTAAAAACTGATGTCTTCATCTGATGAAAGGCAAAATTAAATCATTTGAGTACCACTACAAGTTAAAAGGATTTATAAGTTAACAAATATCCATTGTTATGTATTTTGTTGCGCCAATTCTAACAACACACTTTTTTCCACCCGGTACCAACAGGTTTTTTTTTTTCATAATTGGCAAATTTTAAAAATTTATATAAAATCTAAAGTTAGATGAATTAAAATAAATAAATTAATAAAATTAATGAAAGTTAAAAAATAAGTAGAGAAAACCCCGTAAAAAATGCTTAACTTGAAAGCCTTATGTATGCATAAAAACTGGCTTGTTCAAGCAATTTTGATAGGTTAAAAAACTTTCAATGAACAATACATGTAGAAATAAACATATTTTGAATGAAGAAATATCGGATGATTCTTCATCCTAAAGCTCACACTTCTTGTGTATTAAAAAAGGGGCTCCTTGTAGCCCCGAAACACGTGTCTACAGTATACCTGTAAATTTGTGCATTTAAACGTTGGATTTAAACTCTACATTTTTTGAATGATTACGTACGTGCTCTTTTCATCTCTTTCTCACAGAACGAACTAAATTTCTGGAATTTTTTTATGAAGCATCATGTCTGTCTGCAATGTATTTTAAAGTTATGGTTGCAATTTCAAATAAAACTTAAGAAGCCCCACCATTGCTCTTATGCCTAGCGGCAATAACGAACTGGGGCCTGGAACAAACTTGCTCATGTGTTTCAACTATGCCTTCATTAAGCATATTTTTAAACACCGAGTCAAATGAGAATAATTAAAATCTCATTTCAAGAGTTGTGTTCCATTTATCCCGAGCATTCCCCAAACTTTAATCACTGAAAGCAGTAAACTTAAAAAAAGAGCTTGCCATCAGTAAACTCATGAAACTTTTATCATTAAGATTTGGAGCTTAACGTTGTTTAGAGGTGACTTCATGTAGTGGTTTTACTGTATTTGGTTGAAAACCTAATCCGAAGAAAGGAATTTGAAAATTTTGAACATTTACGTGTGCATGCTTGTCTTTTCCTTCCGTATGCCTGCCTTTTAAAGTAATAATTAATAGAATAAACATGAGTCATATTCCTAAGAAATGATAATTAAGTTAAAATGATTGTTAAAGAGCTCATCACATCTATTTTCTTTCAATACTTTTATCTCAAGGAAAAAATTCATTAGTCGCAAGCGTAATCCGAATTTTTGTAATTTGTGCCTCTAATTATATATTTTTTAATTTTGTGTATGTCATAGTCAAGTAGCTTATATATTTGATCTTATGGAATCCATTTAAATATTTAGTATGCTGCGCTCCCTTGCTTTTACTTGTTGGCTTGTTGCTCCTTTGAGTCAGCAGCTGACATGTAAATTGTAATTTGAAGAAGTGCTAGTGATATATAAATGTACAGAACTGATTCAAATTATTTTGATTACAAGAAAAGAATTTCATCCAAGATGATTTTTGAACTATTTTATTGGTATAATATCAGGATTTGATATGTATGTATAATTCTTATAATTAATTATTTCTTGTTTAGTAATTCATAAGGAACCAAATATTTGTAAAAATCACTGTTCTAGATGTGTTCTTTACATGAACTGAAGCACTAACTGGCAAACTGAAATTCTTTGGATTGATCTGTAAAATTTGCACTTCTTTCAAACTGTCTCATCTCTTTTCTCTTCTCCTATGCAATCATTTTCTTAGCATCAGGAATGCTCTTATTTCACTTTGTTTTCCCTTGTTTGTGACATCTCTTTGCACTTTTCATTTTCTAGCAAATTTCGTTTTCTGTTCATTGAACTGTTGTGTTCAAATGAACAAGCAAGCACCTGCTACTGCCTCTTGTGCTGATCTATTGGCTCTGCACATTACTATGTGTGTGTGCCATCTTGAACCAGCATAAAACCTGCATCGTTTTTTTTTTTTCAAATGCTTTTTTTTCCCAGCTTTGCAAGATCTTCATTGTGCTTTGCTTCTTTATTACAGGCATATCCTATAGAATTGTAGCTTCCCAAGAGCATGCGGAATCGTAGAGTGAGTTTTTCAGCTGTTTCGTATGCATGTTTGATGCATTGGAGAGCTATTATAGCTGATTCCATTTTGCATTCAAAGCAATCTATTTTCATTTATTTTTATTCTGTGCCATATTGTTGTATTTTGTGAAGAAGTTTCGTAGGCGGCAAGACTTTTACACCCAGCAAAAATTACTGGTTCATAGGTACCTATTGAGTATTGAGCATGTAGATAAAATAAATGTCTTGTCTTTAACTTTCCACTGCTTAAAATTACAGTTTGATTGTCACAAGTGGCTGATGCCATGTTATAGGTAACAAAAAGGTAACTAAGCTCATGTACTAAATTGAATGCGTCAAGTTTTTATAAAGTCTACATTGCATTAATTTTCTTACATGCAAAAAATTGACAATGATATCATGTAGCATTGTCGGTACTTATCCGTTAGTTGGGCGCAAGCGAAAAATCAAAAATGGCCAGTGTCGCCAAGCGAAACCAAGGACAATTCTGTCAACAGAACAAAAGTACACTCAACAGCAAGCAAATATATTTGTGGCAAATTCGGCAGAATTCTACACTATTGGGCGATTTTTTGCTTGCGTCCTGCTGACTGATAAGTACCGCGTTGTCTCATCGTACGTGACCGTAACCTTTAGTCTATCCAAGGTAGTCCTTTTTTGATATTGATGCATTTTTTTAAAGATCTAATTCAGTGATTAAAATTGTTAATTTCTAAAAGGCGAATTTCCTGTCTTTTAGCAGATATTTTTGATCTTATTCAAAATTGCTCCTCCTTTTCTAATAAATAAATGGTTATTGAAACCTAAAACTTTAAATGAAGAAAATTTTATAAAACATGGTAATCTTTAAACTTAGTAAATGAAAAAGTTACAACAATGAAAAGAAAGAAGTGGACTGAGTGGAGGTGAAGAGCAAGAAATTACTTGTGTAAAGATGGTTATCTAAAAGTGAAATTTTTATAGCTACTATAAAAGATTTAGAAAAAAAAGCTCCCCCAACCCAGGCCGGTCATTTTAAGTTTTCCTGGGGCGGGGGGGGGGGGGACATAATGTAATTTCATCGGAAATCTACAAAATCCATGCTAACTTTGATATAAATACATTGATTTCTCAGCGTCAAGGGAGGGGGGTGCAATTGACCTCCTGAAAATTTTCCTGTGGAGGGACCGGAAGT
The DNA here is from genome assembly GCA_038373865.1 of Uloborus plumipes. Lineage (NCBI taxonomy): Eukaryota > Metazoa > Arthropoda > Arachnida > Araneae > Uloboridae > Uloborus > Uloborus plumipes. The sequence goes on from JAXGGA010001308.1 coordinate 80,489, forward strand.
GCAATCTTTTTCCCAATGTCAGTTGCGTTTTTGCACCTTCATTTTCAAAAGCAAGTTCAAAGGGTGGAAACTCGACCCCTTCTTCAGTAATATTATCGAAAATTTTGAAGCTTTAACTTGAAAAAATTTACCGGAGAGAGTCTTTGAACCCCGACATGTCCCCTAATGTCACCAGAGATTCAAAAAACTTCCAGGCAGCAACAAAACGCAGAGAGGCTAAAATTGTGCTTTTGAAACTTCAAATTCTTGAAAAATTACGGTGCGATAGTTTTGAATTCTCATTTTTTCTCCAAACAATCCTGATACTCTAAAGATTGCCAGCAATTACAATGAAAAATTTGAAGAAAATTTCTAGTTGACTATCTGAAATCCCTGCAGCTTGAGAAACAAAGCAATTTGCTACCATTAAAATTTTGTGCAGTGCAGATCGCAGATTTGTGAACACATTTGGAAATGTTGCATTGCAAACTTACACCTTTTTCTTTTTTCACCCCCTCAAAACAAATAAACAAACATGACAACATATTAAATATATATATATATATATATATATATATATAATATATATATATATATATATATATATATATATATATATATATATATATATATATATACATATACATATATATATATACACTGCGATGCAAAAGTTTCGACAAAATGCAAATATGTGAATAAAAAGAAAACTATTCAACGAAATGCTTTCAAATTTCTACTGCAGGTACACAATATGGTCCCAAATATGTGTCTGGCGTTCTTATAACTATAACTGGAATCAAATTTTGGATATTACAAAAGATATTTTTTTACATTGTTGCAAAAGTTTAGACAATAGTCAGATTTTATGCAAATATCCCTTGAAATTGGTGAAGGAAATGCGGGACTGTATTATTCATTTATAAAGTGCAGAGATTACTGAAAAAACAATTAAAATCTCAAAAGCTCTTTATTTCTCGTGTAAAGAGGATGCGAAAGTTTGGAAGCCGAAATTTGAAAATGAACCTACTTTATTAATTTTTTGTCTTTTAAATCGGCTCTAGTATGGTAGTACATTGTTTTTTACTTTCTGGAGAGCAAATTCAGACATGCGTATTGATCAAAAAGTCCAAGAAAAATTATATTTCTTAAGGATGAAGGAATTGAAAAAACCGCTCAGACTGACGATTCGCCCCTTAATCCTACAAAACTTCAACTTGGGTCAAAAACAGCACGTGGCAGCATAAGTAGATGAACAACTGAATCGGAATGCATAAAAAAAACAAAGAATTGTGCTTGAGCCTTTTCAGACAGAGTGTCCCAAATAAGCCAGATTTTATTGGTAAAAGCAGCACAGCTTATGATCATTGGATATTTCTCGAGTCCCGCGAAATGAATTATAATCCATCTAGGCCATCCCAATTTTAATAATTTTTATCAAAGAAAGTACCATTCATTTTTAGTCACGATGATACATATGCTGTTTCTCACATTAAAATCTGGCTTATTTGGGACACCCTGTCCGAAAAGGCTCAGGCACAATTCTTTGTTTTTTTTATGCATTCCGATTCAGTTGTTCATCTACTTATGCTGACATGTGCTGTTTTTGACCCAAGTTGAAGTTTTGTAGGATTAAGGGGCGAATCGTCAGTCTGAGCCGTTTTTTCAATTCCTTCATCCTTAAGAAATATAATTTTTCTTGGACTTTTTGATCAATACGCATGTCTGAATTTGCTCTCCACAAAGTAAAAAACAATGTACTACCATACTAGAGCCGATTTAAAAGACAAAAAATTAATAAAGTAGGTTCATTTTCAAATTTCGGCTTCCAAACTTTCTCATCTTCTTTACACGAGAACTAAAGCGCTTTTGAGATTTTGATTATTTATTTGGCTATCTCTGCACTTTATAAATGAATAATACAGTCCCACATTTCCTCCACCAATCACATTTCAAGGGATATTTGCATAAAATCTGACTATTGTCTAAACTTTTGCAACAATGTAAAAAAATGTCTTTTGTAATATCCAAAATTTGATTCCAGTTATAGTTATAAGAACTCCAGACACGCATTTCAGACCATATTGTGTACCTGCAGTAGAAATTTGAAAGCATTTGGTTGAATAGTTTTCTTTTTATTCACATATTTGCATTTTGTCTAAACTTTTGCATCGCAATGTATATAGATATATATATATATACACTGAAGTGACAAAAGTCATGGGATAGCAATATGCAAATTTTCAGATGGCAGTAGCATCGCATAGAACAGGTATAAATGCGCAGTGCTTTTACAGATCTTTCATTTCTGTTCAAGTTATTCACGTGAAGAGGTTTTAACGTGATGATGACCGCACGACGTGAATTAACAGACTTTGAACGCGGAATGTTAGTTGGAGCTAGACGCATGGGTCATGCCATTTCGGAAATCGTTAGAGAATTCAACATTCCCAGATCCACTGTGTCAAGAGTGTGCCGAGAGTATGAAATTTCAGGCATAACATCCCACCATGGACAGCGCAGTGGTCGACCGCCTGCACTTAAAGATCGAGACCGGCGACGTCTGCAAAGAGTCGTAAATTCTAACAGACAAGCAACACTGCGTCAAATCACCGTAGAAATCAATGTGGGACGTACAATGGACGTGTCTGCTAGAACTGTGCGGAGAAATTTGGATTTCTTGGGCTATTCCAGCAGAAGACCGACTCGAGTGCCTTTACTGACAGAACGACATCGCTTGCAGCGACTCTCGTGGGCACGTGAGCATATCGGTTGGTCCCTAGATGAATGGAAAACCGTGGCCTGGTCCGATGAGTCACGATTTCAGCTGGTAAGAGCCGATGGTAGGGTTCGAGTGTGGCGCAGACCCCACGAAGCCATGGACCCAAACTGTCAGCAAGGCACTGTTCAAGCTGGTGGTGGCTCCGTAATGGTGTGGGCTGTTTTTTCATGGCATGGACTTGGTCCTCTAGTGCGACTGGACCAAACATTGACTGGAAATGCTTATGTGCAGCTACTTGGAGATCACTTGCAGCCATTCATGGACTTCATGTACCCAAACAACGATGGGATTTTTATGGATGACAATGCGCCATGTCACCGGGCCACAACTGTTCGCAATTGGTTTGAAGAAAATTCTGGACAATTCCAACGAATGATTTGGCCACCTAGATCGCCCGACATGAATCCCATTGAGCATTTATGGGACACCATCGAGAGGTCTGTTCGTGCCCAAAATCCTGCCCCATCAACGCTTTCACAATTATGGACGTCTATCGAGACAGCATGGCTCAATATTCCTGCAGAAGACTTCCAACGACTTGTTGAGTCCATGCCACGTCGAGTTGTTGCACTTCGCCGGGCAAAAGGAGGGCCGACACGATATTAAGAGGTATCCCATGACTTTTGTCACTTCAGTGTATATATAATATATATATATATATACTAGCAAAAATACCCGGCGTTGCCTGGGTCTGTAAAAATATTGAGAAACAATTTGTAATCGCCTTTTTTCCCCCTAACTAAAAGAACTCAAAATGTTTTGACGATTTAAAATGTCGCTAAATTTGCGGTAATTGTTTTGGGATACCTAGGATAATTTTGCTCCTTTCCCACTTTGTGAAAATATGCTTAGGTATTATTAAGTCAGTAATTTTTGTCAAAGAAAAATTGTCATTTTTTGCTGAGAAAATATTGCTGACCATGAAATGACGCTAAGTTTTTGTCTTAAGTGATTTCGAAATTAGTAGGAAGCATTTGACAATAATTTGTGCGAAAAACACAAAAAACGGTAATTTTAGTTTTGGGGTTGGATTAATTTCGTATGCGGATTGCTTTACGCTTTGACGTAAGTTTTAAAAGTTTTTTAATGACAACGTACGAAATCGGTCAAAAAAAAAAAAAAAAAAAAACCTGAACTTTTCTTCAACTGTGGGAGTATTATCTCTATGATTAAGATATTGCAGCAGTCTACAAACATCAGACAACAATCGTTTTATTTTAGTTATATCGTGTAAGAAGTAAAGTATTATTACATAGTCTTTGGCGCCAAAACTGGCGTCAGTTGAAAAAATTACCCATAATCTTATAATATTCTTGCAAAAAATTCGGCAAGATACTTGTTCGATTGGATTCTAAGTGACCAATTGTAAGTACCCACCCAATCAGTGAAACAAATTTTTAAAAATACTGTAAAATTGTATTTAAAGTTCCATTAAATTGGAAAATAATGAACCCAATCCATTTATTAGTTGCCAATCTCTTCAAGCGATTACATTACTGATACTCTAAAACACATACTGTCGGCCTCGCTCAAACGAATACTGTCGGTTCCAAGAAATATTTGATTAAGCGGAATCTTTAGCATTGCGTCTATGGTATGGGAAATATCCAGTTCCAGGATATTTTATTCGTTTATTCGTTACTCGATTAAGCAGGACCGACAAATTTACGAAACTTGTGAAAATAATTGATACAGTGATCAATTTACTAATAAAGGAATACAATTTATTCTAAAAAAATAATATTTTCACGCAGCAATGCACATTAAGAAACACATTGCTTAAGAATAAATATTCTACTTACACAACTAAGAATCCAAAACGTTTTAAATACAAATCATGGTAAAAGCCTGGATATTCCCCATGAAGCTGGAAAAAAAACCTTCATGATTTGTCTTGCAAAAAGCCTTGAACATTAAATACGGAAAGAAGAAATGATGCCCGCAATTTTAGCTTTCGACAGGGAGTTGACATGATACACTAAATACTGAATTAGTTAGGTCAATGCCTTTTGATTTATGAGAAATATGTACCTTAAATTGGAATGAAAAAGGCGCTTTCGATCGAACTTTTTCGAATGTCGTTATAAATATATAGCCTATGTGTTGTTCTGATGTATAAGCTACATTATGGTAAAAGTTTTATTGAAATCCATTCAGTAGTTTTTGCGTGAAAGAGGAACAAACATACATCCATCCATCCATACATACAAACTTTCGCATATATAATAGTAGTAAGATTATATGTATATATATGTATGTAATGCCCATTAAAGCTTATTAACTAAACCTAATACTTATAGCATGGATCTATGTAGGAAAGAGTCGGGGACTGCTGGAGGAAGCAGACTGCTGTATATAAAATGAAAAATTTCTTGCTTGTCCAGTAGATCTAACAGCAAGAGACTGCAAGACACTGCTAGACAAGCTAGAAATGTTTCATTTTATTTCAACATATAAATACAGCTGTTTCATTCCTCAAAGTTATTCCTTATATTCTATTTGTTTTAAATGGTTAGTTTGAACAAATTTATCACATTTGATTGACTTTAATTGTTGTAAACATTTTTGTTATTAATTGAATACTTATATCTATATTGCTAACCCTTTTTATTTTGAATGCAATCCAAGTTAGTCTATCATTGTCTCACACACCCATTTCCCCCCTTTTTTTGCTACAGGAGACTGAAACTGACGAAAGCTCCCTGACTATTTCATCCTCCAAGAGAAGAAAGTGCATCTCCAACAAGATGGTTGATCATATACAAAAGTATACAAGAAATGGTGGGTGGGTTTTCCCTCACAGTTTGATAAATAACGTAGAGATTACTAAAGGAGAAAAATTGTTTCTGTAAATTTTCTTTTCAACTTTTAATGTGTTTACTTTATTAAATTATTCATTGTTACTGAAACATAATTAAAAAGAACCTGAAATGTTTCATGAAATTTTCAGATTTTTGTTTTTAATTTTTCTGAATTTTAAGCACTTATCTATTCAGCTGCTATGCTGCCGTAGGAAGGCAAAGAACAGTATATACAGAGATGCATTTTTCCCCTTACATTTGAAGCATTCACGCCTTCCTGAAAATTCCGCCCCTCCCTTGTTTGGGGACGGGCCTGCTTACTGTGTTGCATTGTCCTAGAAGAATTTCAAGTTACTTTATTATTTTTTATAATTTAATCTTCTCTATTTCTGATACTTGTATTAATCCAACGTAGTGATGTGTTCCTACTGTTATTATTCTAAAAGTGTATTAAATATGAATTTGCCTCATGAATTTTAAAAGAAAAAATGAATGGAGAATAATGTTTTTGTTTGGTACATTCCAATAATTTTAAATTATTTTCGTTTTTGCAGGTTTGTCCAAGATTTCAGACTTGCCGCATTCCATAAAGCGAGAGTTAGAGACAAGTAGAGATACGGATCAAAAATCTGGCATTTCTCCGCACTCCAATTCCAACGACACTTTTGCAAATGAAGACGAGAAGCGAAATGTTCGCCGTAGTACCCGTCAGCGCAAGTTTACATATGACAACCTCAACCAAACATGGCTCTTGGCACCAAGTATCCCCGAGTTCTCCTCCAAGTTCGAGTCCCTCTTTGCCAGAGACCCACATAATTCTTCGAGAGATGATGGGCCTGTCCGCAGATCAGTTAGAAACCGAAGTTATGAGCTCAGGAGGCTCGGCCTCACCACAGAGGGCTTAGTAAGTTTTCATACTTTTTTTAATTAGCATCCTTTCCAGAAATCAATGTGATTCCCTTTTCCCAAACAGGCTAAAAATCAATATAAGTTAGACATTAGCCCTTTTGTGTTGCTCTTATCTACCATATACATTAAATCAATAAACCATAGTCCTTTTAGTAATATTAAGAGTGCATGATGTTTTCTCAAACAAACTTAAAAAGTATTTTCACTTGAAGGTAATCCAAATTATCTGACCGATCTACCATGTCACAACTGCAAGGGTCCCCCACATCATAAAGAACCCGAAAAAGATTCAAAACTGTGCATGAAAAACTTTTTGCATTAGGCGATTGGGCCCCCAAAAATGCATTGACACAGCCACAATTGGGAATTCGCCACTGGTGATTGTTACACTTGATTTCAGTTTTGTATAATGAATAGCACTTAGTAGAAATCTGTTGATATTGTTAATTTTTCTGTACTCCTCCTGATAAATTCATTTGGTTTTTCATAAGGAATTTGAAGACATGTACAGTAGAGTAAAGCGCAAGAGACGAAAAACAGTTCACAGTTTTTATAGCCGGCGCATCTCACAGGATGCCGGGAGCATGGCTGACACAGAAGATACGGATCAACGTGGGATGTCAGACTCTGATACCATTGATGACCAAAGTGACCTTGAAGGAGGTAATTTGTGTCATTTCTCGTTATTTACCGTGTGTATTGATGTTATGGCACATTCTTATGATCTCTTTATCTTCCAGCTGTTGCCACTGAATTTCCTGCTGGGATAGCTGTGGGAGAATCCCAAGAAGATACAGTTGTCCATGGACCTAGTGCTGTTCACGGACCTAAGTACTCTTTAAGGCCTAAGAAACCTATTACAAAAAGATTCCAATTTCCTATAGGTAATTAATGAACCTAGTTTTCATTATTTACTTTACCTTTCCTTAAATATGTTATACTACTGATATTTTCAAATCTATGTTTCAATTTTTTCGTGTTTTTTCTGTACATCTTTTTGTGTTGCCGTTAAATTTTCTTCAATTTAAGTTGTCTATTTATATTCTTTAGTTAATGATAATTTTTTGATTTTATGTCATCAATTTAACTATGAAAATCAGAAAACAAGTAGATAGTAAAAATTTCAAATTTTTAAGAATCTGTATTTTTAAGAAAAAGGAATGCATGACTAGTGCATCAGATGGGTAGCTATCACTCTCCTCAATTTAAAAATGAGGTAAAAAGGTATTTGACCTAGTTCACAATGACAATAACTCAAACTTAAGGAAATGTGAACTCTGTGATACCATTTAAGGTTGTAATCAGGGTTGCCAGACGTCCCGGATTTCAAGGGACAGTCCCGTTTTTTGAAATATTGTCCCGCGTCCTGGGGAACCTTGATACGGGACGGCTAAAGTCCCGTATTCTGGCTAGAAGCAGCATTTTACAACATGAAACATTATTTTCAGAAAAAAATAGAGTAAAACAAGAAATGTGAAATAGAGTGATAAGAAATTTGATTGAATTATAATATTTTCCTGTTCTGAAGTAATATTAGTGCTCTATTCGTTTAGAGCAGAAATTATTGTGACAATCAACAAACCTTCATTGTAAAAGTGGTGTATCTCCTTGTAAATGATTTTACTATGCCTTATGATATAAAAAGCCCTTCTCAATTTTTCAAGAAATATATGTGTTCAGCTACTATTAGTCACTAGATTTTTTTATTTGAATCAATCAATTTCAATCTTTTGAAATTTGCTTCGCTTCGCTTTTATACTAAAAGATGTAACTAAATGTTGTTCCATTTAGCAAACAAATACGCGTTTTAAAAACTTGAAGATGCATAATTTTTACAATGAGCGACAGAAATATTAATTACAGTGAATTTTATGGCATCCTAAAGACCAACAAAATTTAGAAAGAATTGTTGCAGCAGTAAAATCTAGTAGCAAATATTATTTAAAATAAAGGAATTTTCCGAGGTTACATAAGAATAATTATCATGTTCTAATATTGACAAAACTGTAGTTTTTCCCCAAAATATATTGAATACTGATTTTTTTAATTTGTTTTAGGTTAACTTCTTATAGTGAGTTCAATAAGTAAGGTTTAATTCTGCCTACTCAATTGTAATCAAAATTTTTGTTAATGACTCCTTAAAATTATTTTGAGTTCAAATTTCCCCATTGGTTCGTCTAGTTTTTTGAAAAAGTGCATACTAAACATTAGTCATATATCTCACGCGAGACAAGCCCGTCATTTGGGACATCAGGACGGGTGGTCAATGGCCTCCCCCTGGTTTTGGGGGGAGGCCATTTGGGGCCGTGATTACAGTTCTTAAATCTGGCAACCCTGGTTGTAATTGCATTGGAAATGGCATTATGCAGTGTCAAACAACAGACTTTTGCTTTCTCCATTGATGTGATGTTTTTATAAAAATGATAAACCTGTGTAACAAGTGGTCAAACTTCAACCTTTAGAGGGAAAAAAAAATGCTAACCCCCCTAATTGTATGTGAAATATTTTATAAATTTTTTTTGTTAATTATTTTTATAGTTGTTCAGTGCAATTTAAAAAACATATTTTCTTCTTCTTTATTCTCAATGCTCCACTTTAACCAGAATTCCTCTTAACCATATTACTCTTTGTCTCATTTGAGCCAATTAATACGAAGTCTACTTAATTTTTAGCTTAAAAATTGCTTTTTGCTTTGTCAGTTAATGATTTTGTGAAAGTCCAATTCGGTTTGTCTGAATTTTGTGAAAGATCTACATTAATTAATTGGAAATTGAAAATCATAGATAAAACTCAATTTCCTCTGGCTAGTCCCGTGATTATATAATTAAGTAATTTTAAAGAAAAATTTGGCTTTTCAAAGGAAAATAAACACCAAAATGATTAAGTCTTTCAACTCCAGGGCTTAAAAGCTAGAGATAGCAAAAGCACTCACAGCAAAAGAAAATGGTTGTGAAAGGTACCCTGAAAATTGCATAGAAAATTTCTGAATACTTTTGAAATTGCTCTTATGTTTCTAATCGAAACATTTTCTAAATTTGTTTTGTTTTTAATTCTTTCTAACACATATTTATTTTCAGAGCCAGTCAGGCATAGAAGATCTGCGGGTCCAAGCATCTTCGAAGCAACCCATTCCAGACCCAGGGAAAGTTTCAAAAGTACTGCACATCGAACTCACATATTCAGGAGGTGTGTATAATACTTTATTGATTGAGGCTAGCAGGTGGGGACAGGAGATATTCTCACTCTGATCGCTAGGATTATCAATTGCTTAATGGTGCAAAATGGAACTGCTTTGAGTGATGGTATTGAGTCAACAGTCTATTTATAGCAGGAGAGAATACTATTTTGTTGCTTTTGCAGCCAGATAAAACTTACATTATGGCGATAAATATCCTCTTCCTAGACTGAATGTGTGTCATGAAAAATGCTTCAGAGCCCATTGTATAGAAAAAAAAAGGAAAAATTGACTTGTATTTGGCTGACTAACATTACACCTCTGTTCAAGAAAGGGTCTAGAGGTAATACAGAAAATTATAGACCTATGAGTTTTACTTCAGTTGTTTGTAAAATTTTTGAAACAGTGATCAAAATTAAAATTATGAATTTCTTAGAAAATAATGGTCTGTTGACTAGTGTGCAGCATGGTTCCAGGAAAGGTAAATCGTGTGCTACTTATTTATTATATTTCTATGACAAGGTTACCATGGCTTTAGATAACAAAACGTGTGCAGATGTTGTAAACATTCATTTTCAAAAAGCTTTCGATAAGGTGCTACATATTGCACTGCTCAGTAAATTAGCTAATATGGGAATAGGAGGTAAAATTTTAGTTCGGGTTAGGAATTGTCTGACGGGAAAGAAACAAAGAGTAGTTGTAAGAGGAAACCATTCTAAATGGAGTGAGGTTTTAAATGGGTTCCTCAAGGATCAGTTTTAGGTCCCCTTTTGTTTAGTATTTTTATGAATCATATTCATGAAAATGTTTCTGGAAACATGAATTGTTTTGCTGATGATGTCAAAGCTATGGGGGTTGTAGAAAATGATGAACAAGTAAATCAGCTGCAAGAGGATTTGGATCATATTACTAAGTGGACAGACAAGTGGGACATGCCAGTTAATGTTGAGAAATGTCAAATGCTGCATTTAGGTCATGGAAACAAGCATATATGCTATTATTTAAAGGGTTCAGTGGTTAGTAAGGCAGAAACTTATGGACCTAGGTGTCTTAATAAATCAAGACTTCAAATTTAGTCAACAGTGCAGCATAGCTAGTAACAAAACCAATAGAATACTTGGGTTTATAAATAGATATATTTCAAAAAAATATAAGAAGGTTCTTCTGCCTTTATATCTTATTTAGAGTATGCTGTTCAGTTTTGGTCTCCTTATCTTAAAAAAGATATTAATTTATTGGAAAGGGTACAAAGGAGGGCTACAAGGTTAGTGAATAGATTTTCTCATTTAGACTGATTCCAGACTTAGAATGCTTAACCTTTAGAAGCCGGGCGGTACACATGCTGTACCGTAACTCTTTTTTTTTAGAGGACGATGTTGAGATTTTCACTCGAACCTGGGGATTTTTTCAAGCTTTCATACTACTGGTACGACAGTTTACAACTTCTCTTTTCAATGGAAAAGAAATCTGGTTCAACTGTCGTACTACCTGGGTCGAAAGAAAAATTTCTAAAAAGCAGCCCAGATCCAAAAGGTTAATATGTATAGTCTTGAGCAAAGGAGAATCAGAGGGGATATGATTCAGTTGTTTAACTTTATCAAAATGAAAGATGTTATGGAGTTAAATTTTTGCACAGAAAGCAAGACAAGGGGTCATTGTTCTAAGCTGTTTAAATCTCAGGCTAACCTGGAAATTTGGAAAAAGTCAGTTCTTCAAAAAGTCAGTTCAGTTTAAATCAAAATTACTTATATTGATTAACTTATCATAAGTATGCCATTATGCACTTTAAGCTGTCTCATAACTCAATTGCGCAATCTCTTTTTTTTTTAGGGGGGGGGGGCAATTTAGGACCAGAAAACAATGTGTAAAGAATTGGAACAGAGACAAAATTCACGAATACTTTTAAAGAGCAGTTTTTTTTTTAACTATTACATATTTAAATTTTCAGAAAAAAGCATGCCATCCACAACAGTTCTTCCAGCAGCTCCAGTGACGATGAGAGACGCTTTGAAAAAAGGAAAGCGTTCAGCATGGCCAGAGCGAGAAACAGGTAATACTCCAAGCCTTCTTTATAATGGTTTTGAATCTAAAATAGGCATTTTCTCATTGATCAGTATCATTAATAGATGTCTGAAAATAACTATTGTAAAAGTTTATTGATGTAAAGCTTTACATTTTATTCCATTGAAATTCATTCTGTTTTAATTCACAAAACTTTCTGGTTTTTATCTTGCCTCTTAGTAACAACTTTTTTTATTTATTTTCTTTAATTTTTTATTGTATGGGATATACAAAATGCTAAAACATTTTCTTTTATTCTTTTGGAACTGTATAAATGTAATTTGGTCAAGTCTTGTAACAAATTCTATTGTCACCAATCAAAGTATTCTTGTTGTTAAAATGTTGGTATATGTGAAATGAGATTTGCTTCATCATATTGAACACGAAATATGTATTTTGCGTGTTATGTAATTTGTACTTACATTTTATTGATTTTGGGCCATCATAATATAAAATAGATGTTTCAAGCTATTAGAATAATTTTTGAAGAAATAAGAATTAGAAGGATTCGTATGAAAATTCTCACTAATATTTTAATTATGTACGCTGTAGCTCAGTAAATTATGTTTCAATTTATTAATCATTAAACAGTTCCTGTTGTGGGGTTTCCAAAAAGCTATGAACATTCCACTGCTAGAATATTACTGAAACTGTGTTGTTGCCACTGCATTCATTCCATGAATTAGGATTGATTTTTTGTGAAATTGACAAGTTCTGTAGCAGTTGATCAGCAAGAATATGTTGAAATCTTTCACTGATATGCAGCACTACAGCAGGTTGTCGAGTAAGATAGAAAAAAGACATAATGTCAAGACATATGAAAAAGTCGAGTCAGGAATCCATCTGGGTAAAAAATGTAAAGGAATTTCAGAATCAAGTTAAATTTCTGAACCTATGAAATAATCAAGAAAAAAATACAGAATCTTTGCAACAGTTTTATGTTGTAAAAGTTAAGAGTTCGTAAGATTTCCATCACGTCAGTTTTAAAAACTATAATAAATTTTAATATATTATTGTTTGCTTTCATGTTTTAAATGAAATTAGAACTTCAGAAGAGGTTCCCTATATGCACTTTTTTTTTATTTGAGGACTGCAAAGTGTTGAATTTACTATTAGGTTTTAACTTTCTAAAACTGGCAAAAAAGCTATGTATTATCTGATTGCCTCTCATTATTTTCCAGGTGCCTTCCACTAAACTTCGTTGAAGAAGATCTTACAAAGGGTGCATTGCGGGACCGCATAAAAATAGGGAGTAGCTTGGCAGATATAGATCCAATGGCCATTGACAAGACTGTAAGTAATTTCAGAATAAAGTAATTTTGTATCATTTATATACAGCTGTCCCTCCTATAACATGGTTAACTCGTACCATGTTATGTCAAAACCGTGTTATACAAGACTTTATTGTCTATTAGTTTCAATTATTATTTTACTTGCCTTTAAAACTGAATATGTATATACATAATGTAAATCACGGCCATATGTAGCATGTTGTATCAAAAGCGTGTTTCATGTTAAACCAAAATAAAGTAGTACGAAACTTTGAATGTTCTTTGAATTAAAACAATATGTACCGTGTTTCGTGCTGACACCAACTTTAAATTTTTCCCATGCTTCATTTTCATTTTATTTATCTATTTATTTTAAATTAAAGAGCAAGATTTTCTAAATTTTTGAATTCTGTTTTTTCAAGAAATCATTTAAAAAAAAAAGATTGATAATTCGTTTTGTCATCCAAAATTATTATAAAATTGGCATTAGTGTTCATTGAGGTAGTGAAGTATTTGTTCTATAAGAGGGGAGTACTGACAGAAGCTTTCAATTGTCAGTCATAAAGCTTATTCATTGTGCATTTTATTTTACATAATGCTTTTTAATTTCATGGCACATCAGACTCTATAAAAGACTACCAAGGATATTAAATGAATACCTTTGTGCTACGAAGTGACAATAAGAAAAACAACTTTATAAATGTACAAATGTTACTATTATCAATGGTTTTTTTTTTTTTTTTTTTGTTTAGGTGACTTTTGAACACATTGGGGGTCTAGACAAGCACATCCAGTCCTTAAAAGAAATGGTGTTGTTTCCTTTGATGTATCCTGAAGTATTTCAGAGGTTCAATATTAATCCACCACGAGGGGTACTATTTTATGGACCTCCAGGTTAGTAACTTTATTGTTATTACTGGCAAAAATGCCCGGTGTTGCCTGGGTCATTAATAAAGTTGAGAAGCACTATATACTCACCTTTGATTTTTTTTTTTCCTGAACTGAAAGAACTCAAAACACACCGCTTTGGCGATTTTTAAAATGTCGCCAAATTTGCTGTAACCCCAGTAGCAGAAATTGTGAGACGTGAGATGTACGTCGCAGATTTTTCATCACTCTGCAGATAATTTTTAAAAGACAGAGAAATAAAGAAAGAAAGGGAGGGGAAAATCAAATACAGCTCAACGAAAATTAAGAGAAAACTAGCTGCCAGGGCAGCTAGATTAGCTTCCTTCGGCATGTTGATGCATAACGTCCCCCTTCTCTAACTTTTAACTCATTCTGAAGTTATATTATTTGATAGAATTTAATGTTCATTCGATTTCAAGACGTACCATGAACGTGGCCCGGCGTTGCACGGGCACTTCGTGCCTTTAAAGTAGTGAGGAAATTTTCAAGAAACTACTCCCCGCCAAGGCGGCTCGTTAACAGGCGCTTCACGCCTTTACTTTTTTCCTATATAAAAAATCGTTCGAATTATTGAGATGCTACGCGCCTTCAAGATGGTGAGTAGAGTTTCAGTAAGTTCAGCTCGCTCAAAGAAAAAAAGCAGACATAGACACTCAGTTTTTAATATAAGTAGATGGCTTTTCAACAAATGAAGGTTTCAAAATATTACAAGTAGCTAGCGATAAAAATTCTACGTAAGTGACCCGCTTATGAGTTTCGTGTTTGATTTAGTTAAGCCTTCATTCAAAATTCTCATTATCATTGTTATTACTGTTTCATAGCAACGACGGTTTGGCAACAATGGATTTCATATTTAATCATTTATTAGGCTTAATCGCTTTAAATTTGACTACTTATTAATTGATATCTTCGCTAATTAAAATCGTATAATTATATAAATTGAAACTAATGAAGCTTGAAAAATTACCTATCGATCGGTACCTGGTTCGACTATCAGGTCATTGGCGTTCAGGAGAAAGAAGCGTGACATAGAAAAAAAGATAGTTAGAAAGATAGAAAGAAAGATAGTTAGAAAGATACTCAGTTTTTAATATAAGTAGATAAATGTGTTTGGTGAGATAGTGATGCTCTTCATCTTCAAAAAAAAAAAAAAGGAAATTATCCAATGTTTTGTACCTTCATCATACATTTTCAAAATCCTTCCCTAACAGATTGGTAGGCAGATTAGCTGAGCGACGCTGAAAATCGAAAAATAATGGAAAGATATTTTGTGATTGGTTTACTTGCGATTCTTTCACTCCTGCAGAAAACATTTATGTTGGGGTTGGAAGGGGCTGGCTCCTTGCTTGTAGTAAATGTAAAGAATCGTGGATTCGCTGTTAGGTTAACTGTTTGTGCTTTCAAAAATAACATTTGTTTGAGTTGTAGTGGTCACTAAACGAGTTAATTAAGGAAAATGACTCTTTTCCCTTTGGGGGTGGGCGATCTTTTTTTTCCCTATTATAATGGCTGTTTTTAAAGACTGCATCAAGCATGCCAATGGATATCCGCCTTTTCTTCAGTTTCATTTTTTCCCGATTTTTCGCGGCCAAATTTTTCGCTTTTCTCTTGCAGTTTTAATTTAAAAGAGAATTCAACTTTTAAAGTTAAAATAACTTCTTTTAAACATAAAATAAGTTCATACTAAAAAATAGAAAAAAAAGAAACCCCTTTCACTATTGAAAAAAATACGCAAATTCATGACAACAATAGTTTCATCTTGTAGTATTAAAATCACACGAATGTTCTTTGCGATTTTAATATAAATATCGAGTGCTTTAAATTTTCGTATTCTCCATCACATATATCTAAAACAGTATTTGTTTTGAAACATCAAGCCTGTGCGTCCCCAAAAATCGTACGGCCTGTTTGAGACTTCAATCCTATTACATCCTGCAATTATTTGATTTATTTTGAAAGGTGGAAATTGCTTTAACTAATACTATTTTAAAATGATTTGTTTTACTTTTTATTTCAATAATAAATTCATTTTTTAAACTGCAGTTACATATTTTTAGGAAAGTACTGAATTTTAAAAAACTATCCACATAATTATTTCATTTGTTTCCGAAGTAAATACTTTTTAAATACTTGAATTTGATTTTATGTTTAATAAAGTTCATACACAAATGAATCTAACAATTGAAAACAATAGCTTTTACCGTATAGGAGGACAGAAATACATTCTAATTAAGTTTAGTGTAGTGAATTCATATAGTTTACATATTAATGTAATATACAATTTTAAAAAATATATTTACAATTCATTGAACACAATTTGGTGTTGTATGTAAGTAATCAATCGAATTTTCTAAATCAATTATTTAAATATTTATGGTTGTGTCATAAAAAAATTTTCAGACTCTTCAAAAGTGCTTGATTTTAAGGAGGTTAAGTTTCTCCACTTCAATCAGTATTGTTTAACAGGTGTTTTTAGAGAGATTTTGCCAAAGAGCAACCTATCAGCAGCAAATGTGTTAAAAAGTCCTTAAATACTCCTCAATTTTAATTTAAAAAAAGGAGTACGCACCCTGCAAAATGTTTGCGTATTATATGAAAACTTAAAATAAAACTAACAAAAATTCTGCAGATTATTTCCAACAGACCAAATCAGTGTCGCAGACTGGCTAGAAAGTTTCTGCTTCTGGGG
Source organism: Uloborus plumipes (assembly GCA_038373865.1). NCBI lineage: Eukaryota > Metazoa > Arthropoda > Arachnida > Araneae > Uloboridae > Uloborus > Uloborus plumipes. The sequence continues at coordinate 97,065 of JAXGGA010001308.1, forward strand.
CTGTAACTGTTTTGTTTTGCCTAGGATAATTTTGCTCCCCTCCCTACTTTATGAAAATACATTATTTTGTATTATTATGTTACTAAGTATTGTCACAAAGAAATAATCATCAAATGCTGAGATACTATTGCTGACCATAAAATGACGCTAAAAATTTTTGTCCTAAATGATTTAGAAATTCATGGGAACATTTGACAATTATTTGTGCAAAAACGCAAATTAGCGGTAATTTGTCTTGTTTACGGGCTTTATTAATTTAGTATGCGGATTACTTTACATTTTGACATAATTTGAAAAATGTTTTTAATGGATACATAAGGAATCGCCAACAAAAGGGAAAAAATTAACTTTTTAAATTTGGGAGTATTATATCGATGATTAAGATTTTGCTGCAGTCGATAAATATCAGACAATAATCGTTTTATTTTGGTTATGTCGTTTGTAAGAAGTAAAGTATTATTACGTAGTCTTTGGCACAAAACTGGTGTCAGTTGAAAAAATTGCCGGGAATCTCAGTTATTAAAATCTTCTTGCAACAAATTCGGCAAAATTCCTGTACTAAATAACTGCCCAATTGTTGAACGTACACTGAGAAAGTGCTTAATCAACGCAAACACATTTAAGAAATGCCGCTAAGTTGTATTTAAAGCTCCATCAAATTGGAAAATAAATTTATTAGTTTCCAATCTCTTCAAGCAATTACGTTACCCATACTCTAAAACACATAACTACAAAACTCATGAAAATAATTGATGCAGTGAATAAACTACTAATAAAGGAATACAATTTATTCTACAAAATAATATTTGCACGTTTCAAAGCACAATAAAAAACACGTTGCTTAAGAATAAATATTCTACTTACAACAAAGACTACAAAATGTTTTAAAATATAAATCATAGTAAAAGCTCATTAGAGAGCTGGTACACGAGCGTTTCCAATGTCTATGTAGAAGCCTGGATATTAACCATGAAGCTGAAAAAAAAAACTTTTTGATTTAACTTGAGAAAAACCTTGAAATCTTAATGCGAAAAGTGGAAATGATACACGCAATTCTAGACAGGGAGTTGAGATGATGCACTAAATACTGAATTAGTTTGTTGGAAGCCTTCGCGGATTTATGCGAAAAATGTACCTTAAATTGGAATGAAAAAAACGCTACCAATCGAACTTTTTCGAATATCGTTATAAATTATAGCCTATGTGTGATTCTGATGTATAAGCTACATTATGATAAATGTTTCATTAAAATCCATTCAGTAATTTTTACAATAATTTTTTCAGTAATTTACATCCATCCATCCATCCATACAAACTTTAGCATATATAATAGTAGTAAAATTTGTAGCCAAGTTTAGTTTGGTTTTTGAGAAATTAATTTATAATCCTTACTCCATTTAAACAGGCTGTACCAATTAAGATTGAAAGATTGGCAACATATTTTCCCACTCTCCTTGAATAAGCACTTAATTGACTCATGTTGCACATAGTAAAAAATTTTCAAGTTATCTAAATTTACTTGAAACTCAAATTTGGATCTCTTAGAAAATTTATTTCAATTGATTATAACATTGTAATAACATTCTTAGACCTAACGGGAGTGTACACAAGCGTTTCATTGTTTACTGATGGTGTTGGACCTCACAACATCATGAAATACCTTGGAACATTCTATTGCACCTGCATATATCCTCTATAATTAGAATTAAATATCATCATGCCAAGTGTTACTACTGTATTAGAAGTATCATGCTGGTTACAGCATGATCCATTTAGTTATAATTCAGCGAAAATGGCTTAATGGGATTTCTTCGGTTACATTGCTATTGTACAATTTAGTTTTTGTTAGGTGTGCTGTATTTCTACTTATGTTGAAGCTCTGCTCAGTTTTATGTTGTTTAATAATTAAAGGGAATAAACGAATATATTAGATATTATGCAATACACCACCAACTCATTCATTTTGATCCATGGACTGCAGTTTCGGCTTATTATGCCCTCATCAGCATGGAATACAAAAGTGAATGAGTTTTAGGCAAACACCCTTTAATAGAGCAAAGAGAGCCGAAAAAAACTGGTAGCTAATATGAAATTAGAATACCAGCGAGCGACCGCACATGGGAAGTTCCTGCCTTAGCCCTTGCTTAGGGGTGGTTACTCACTGCTTTACATTAGATATTAGTTGTATATCTTCATAGCATCTCCTTTTATACAAATTTGAGCCATTATCTATAGTATATAGTGTGAAAGGGAATACAGCAGAAATGGTGTATAATATTAAACTTAAATTCACCATTCATATTTTATTTTTAGTTGTGATATGTTTCATTTTCATAACTTCACTATCAAACACATTAGAGCTGAATATAAAAAGTGTAGGAACTTGATTTTTTTTCTATTTGCTCCGAGACTGAAAGTTCAATTTTCCTTCCAACATCTTGTTTTTAAATCTGACCTTATGATTCTTATAGATCATCAGAATCATCAGATAACTTGCATTTTTGCTTTAATTTGCACACACAAAGAAAATATCCTGATTGATGCTGCAATTTTCTTTCGTTTACTTCCTTATAATAGAAATTTTATCAAATTTTTCTTTTCACTTTTTTTCTCATGCAATTTCGGTTTTTTACTTTCCAGCAGCTATAATAATCTGTGATCCTTTTAATGACTTATGTTTCTACTGAATTAAATTCTCTTGCCATGTCTTACTTGATTGACAACTTTTCTGTAGGTACCGGCAAAACACTGGTGGCTCGAGCTCTGGCCAACGAATGCTGCAGTGGTGATAAGCGTGTTGCATTTTTCATGAGAAAAGGAGCTGATTGCCTCAGCAAGTGGGTTGGAGAGTCTGAGAGACAACTGAGACTCCTTTTTGATCAAGTAAGTGTGATATCCTTTTGTGAGGTAGTATGACTTTGGTGCCAACTCTCCCGATTTGCTCTGGATTCTCTAAATTTCAATGCCTTTTGCTAAACTCTCTAATGAAGTAAATATCTATAAAATTTTGATTAAAACAGCAAAATTTCTCAAAGTCCAGTGGTTAGAATTTTTCTAAAAATCCCTACAGTAAAATATTTCAATCGCAGAAACTAAATATTTTCTTGCACTTGCATGAAAATTATATTTGTTCTATCATTTTTGAAACATGTTTACTGTTCATTTTCTTTCTTTTTACAACGTTTATTTTCCAAAAAATTCCGTAAGTGTTCCTGATTTTTCTCTGAATTTCTTATAAGTTTTAACTGCTGCATGGAGTTTTTATTATCACTTGTAAAAGAAAAATCTATCTAGGCTATGAACACGTACTAAAAGCTCTAGATTGCAATTATGAACAATATCCAGAGGCTGCCAGAGTCATAAAAATGATGGTCACTTTTGCATTTTTGATAGCCATTTTTCCATTAGTGTACCTACTGCAAAAAAAATGAATTGACTCATTGTTTGTTAGTAATGTTAACAAGTTAAAAGTAGACAAAACTGTGTTTCTCTGCAAAATCAATAAATAAAATTTTTCATTCCAAATGTGTAAAAAATAAAGCTTTGGGTATACAATAAAAGCAAACTGAATTTTACTAATGTGGCTGCTACTTATCCTCGACTAGAATTTGATTTTTTGGTATCCATTTTTTAATATACTGGTTACGCATTAACCACTGGCGACCCCTAATCTTGAACTTTAACACAGGCATTATAAACTCTACTGAAACAGCCCTGAACATAGAATCCTTCTTGTATTGAAAATAAGTTCATAAGTCTAAAACAAGTATAGGTTTTTTTTTTTTTTCTTTTTTTTTTTTTTTAGCCTGTTTTCACACCTCTTAGTTTAGAAACCTCATCCTGTTACATAGAAAGTGACTTTTTCTCACCATTTTTCCCCCTATGATGAAAACTATGCAGAGCTTCTTGACTTTGCGAAGTATTTTACTGGATAATAATGCTGTTTAGTTACAAGTTTCGAATTGTGCCTAGAATGACCTAAGTAAGAGCCACTGCTTAAAGTAGTTCAATACATTGCTTGCATACTTATAGGCATACACCATGAGACCCTCCATCATCTTCTTTGATGAGATAGATGGTCTGGCTCCTGTGCGTTCAACTCGTCAAGATCAGATTCACAGTTCCATTGTCTCCACACTATTGGCTTTGATGGATGGACTGGACAATCGTGGAGAGATAGTCATCATTGGTGCCACTAACCGGCCTGATGCCATTGACCCTGCTCTCAGGAGGCCTGGTCGCTTTGACAGGGAGCTGTCCTTCTCCTTGCCCTCGTATCAAGTAAGTAACTTAATAATACCACAACTTGAGGCATTTAAGGATTGTGAAAAAAAAGTTCATGTGTGAAATTCTTGAAATTATTACTTTTAAAAGATGTGTATAGCAATATGTAAAATATTTTTCAATGTGAGCAACGATGGATTTTTCATTTTAATTTCGGTTTTTATTCATTCAAATAAATGCTTTTGAATGTCTCATATTATGAACACAGCATAATTTCTCAGATTTTGTTTAAATACCTACTGTTTCTTTACTTTAAAAAAAGTAAAACCCTTTGTTAACTTAGTGTTGTAAGTTTCTAAGTGTGCTTTTTAATTTCAAGAAATCATTTGCAAATCCGGTGATAAGTAATTGAAGGAATTGATAAACCATTAATTGTTGTTTCAATTCAAATTGCTAATTATGTGTTCTTGAAAGAAGTTACCGTAACAACTGATTACTCTTAAGAAAGAAAAAGAAAATCTAGCAATTGTATTAATATTGATAACAAAATCAGTGCTAAGTATCCAAAATAGTTGTTCCTGTCTTCATTGCTCACCTGTTAGTGGGCTAGAAAATGAAAATTATATCACTCTTAGTTTACAAACTGCATTCAATTGAATATTTTCATATTTTGTCCTTTGGTTTTCTTTGTATTTATAACTTTTTGCATATTCTCCTTTTTTGTACTAGCATAAAAGTATTTAGGGAGTACTTTTAATGCTTTATTCAAGTGTTCTTTTTCTTGGAAATAATTAACAAAAATAAATGAATACATTATTTTTTGAAAAAGCCAGATTGCCATGAAAAAGTAAGAAAAAGTGCAAGCTAAAAGTTTTATCAAAAGAAAAAGCAATTCATATTATGTAAACTAAAATTTTCGCCCCTCTTTGTGAAATAAGCAGGGATCCTAATTTTCTTGTCCTTGCAGTCACGAGAAAGGATTCTAAACATCCTCACCGGAGCTTGGGTCCCCTCTTTGCCACGGCAGCTGGTCTCGGAGTTGGCAGCAAGAACGGCCGGCTACTGTGGGGCTGACCTGAAGGCACTCTGTTCTGAGGCAGGCCTCGTGGCCTTGCGCAGGCGATATCCACAGATCTATCATTCAAAGCAAAAGTTGATGTTAGATGTAGAGACAATTCAGGTATATTCAATTAGTACTCTGGATGTATTATTTAAACTCTCTTTGTGTAAAAATATTTCTAGTTTGAAGATCATTTTCTTAGGCTTTGAGATGGAAGTGATTGGGAAAAAAGTCTCCCCCCCCCCCTCGACCCTGAAGAAAATTAATTCCAATTTGAAAAAAAAATTTAAAAATTTGAAATTTCTAGCACAAAAATATGTGTCTAGAGAAAGATAATAAATGCTTTTTGCTTTAAATATTTTTTATGTTCATTATCCTACATAAGAATACTAGATAACTTTAATAATGCAAGCTGTAAGATAAGTTAATTTGCCTGTTCACCAAAATTAAAATATTATTAGCTACTTTTACCATCAACATTGTAAATATTTATGCAAAACATAATTAGTATATTAATTAACAATTACTGGGAGTGTTTAGCTAAAATTTATATGTATTTTCTCTTAATGTATGTGTGTATTTGTACACATTTATTTGCATGTAACAATTATTTTAAAAATTGTAGAAATTAAAAAAAAAGGGGGATAAAAACTTTTACTTTCTGTTTGAAATCTTACAATATATGAAAAAATAAATAATTAATAAGGCATTACATGATGTCTGTTTTGATAAGGCATTACATGATTTTTATCTAGCCTTCTTTCATGCAAGCAACATGCTTAATAAATGGCTGGGTACTGCTTAGTTAAAATATTCAGTTCAGTTCTTACTGCCCCCCACCCCTCTAGGTTAAAAAGTTTTATTATTTAAAACCATATTCAGTATTATCTCTATTTCTTCTATTTCATGTTATTTTTTCTGAATAATTTTCCATCTATAGTGCTTGATTACACTTATTTTTGTAATAGCATATTAACTATGATTACATCCAATAAAAACGACTTTTTTCTGCTTGTCTGCTCAGGTACAACCAGTGGATTTCTTGTGTGCTCTGAAGAAGATGAAGCCTTCCATGCATCGGACTGCAGTAGTCTCTGCCAGGCCCCTACCTATCCTCTTGAGGCCCTTGCTTGACGCCATGCTGCAAAATGTCCTCTTTAAAATTTCCAAAATATTTCCTGTTTTTTCCCTGGTTGAAAATGGTGAGTTTGTGATTTTATCTCCTTAATTAAAATTCTTGTCCGTGCTACATAACACCGTACCACGTTTGGCAAATGACCAACAAAAAAGATTTTACCTCAATTAGTCGAGGAACGGAAAAGGAAAAGTTGCAAGAGAATTAAGAAGCACATGTTTTGTTCATGTTTTGAATTCTGCACACTGGCATCCCTGAAAAGTAATAGATGCATATCTTTTCACTGACAAATTAGATCTTCACAGGCCCGTCATTTAGGGGGGTCACCCCCCCCCCCCCCCCCACCCGGAAAAACTCGAAATGACGGCCCTGAATCTTCACTTTTTCAGCCGATAGGTGGTCAAACAGTACAATGACAGTACTTGCCTGTGAATTTGAATTTCATATTTCTTAAACTTCATACCTCACGAAGATCTGAGTAGCAAAGCAAGATGCTTACATATGGTTTTGTTGTATGCCTTGAGTCATGTATTTTAAAGCAAGAAATATATTTTGCAAGAAAATAGTTGATTCTCAAGTAATATTTTCGTATTAAAAATAGAAAATGTTTTCAAAGCTACTATAGTGCGTCTTTGGTATTAAAAAAAAAAATTCCTGATCTCTTTTGTTGGCCATTTCTAAATAGAGGCAGCTACTTCAATAAGCATCAAGTAATAATTTACTCCCGAAAGTCTTTTTTATTTAACACATTAACATGTTATATTGACATATTTTTTTGTTACTTTGGATACAACATCTGCATTTCTGATATGTATCACATTTTTGGTTGGTTGGTTCTATTGGCTTTTATGATCCAAGAGCCTTAATTGGCAATACTGCACCAAATAAGTTTTAAAATAGTATAAGAGGGATGAGGGGCCAAAAATTTAAATATATTTACATAAAAGATAGACCACTTCTATATATATATATTTTTTTTAAAAATTTTTTCCAAAGTAAACACATAGAGAAAGTTTTAAATTTTGAAGAAGTTATTGTAAGTTTGATCTTCTTTTTGTTACATATCAAGTATATATCACAAACAGGCACTTTTTTGATAACTTTTATCTCCATATTTTCTAACACTGTTTATGAAAAATTGAAATTTAATATTTTTCTGCTGGTTTTGCCTTGCTATTAAAAATTCATTTAAAAAGACAATGAAAGCTTAAAGTTTTGCTTTAATTCTAGGAAATTCTTGGCCTGCATCTGTTATAGATACCAACATTGAAGACAATTGTGTCTACCATGAAGCGCTTCCAAGGCTGAACCATGTTTCAAAAACAAAGATGCCGGCAGAGGCTGCATCACGTCTTTCAGGGCAAGTATTTTCATTTATTTGCTGTAAAACATTAAAATTGTTCTCACGTTTTAAATTTAGTTCCAATATAACAAATACCTGTACATGTATATAAGTGTATTCACACACAGAGCTGCCATAAAGTTTTTCGCTGATTATAATAATTTATTGTACAAAAACAAATGGGATTAACAGACATATGTTTGTTTCAATATACTGTAAAGGCATTTCTTTTTTTAACATATTGTTGTCTATAAATTTCAAAAATTACATTTATATTTTCTTTTCACTGCATTTTAGTTTAAAAATATAGATACACTATGTTTCTCATAAAATGCTAGTAAATCATTAAAAAAATCAGTAGTCAAAATGAACCAAAAGGAGACAGTCCCTAATAAGTTATCTGGTGATTAAAAAAACTGCTATTCTTTTAAAATTTTAATTTTCCAATCTACAGATTCTTGGAATTCTGCAAAAACTTTCTTTCATTGATTCATTTATTTATTTTAAGCAATCACATGTATGAAATCCTGTGTTTCCTATTATCTACTCACCCTGTATTATGACTTTTATCTGTTTAATCATTCAGGTTTTCGCCATTGGTTCATAGACCATACTTCCTATTGTCTGGGAGGGAGGGTCAAGGGCAGGGCATCCTAGCTCCAGCTCTCCTGTACCTGTTAGAAAATGTATCCATTCACCGACTAGACATTCCGACACTGTATGCAGTCACTTGTAGGTCAGCTGAAGAAGCCTGTGCTCAGGTGAGGTGCAAAAATAGTATTTTTACCATGCCACTTTTCCACGTTCATAATGTTACTTAAAATAACTTTTTTTTTTTTGTTTGTATGATGGGCTTTAGCTATTCAAAAATCTTGTGCTTTATATTGAGTGCTCCAATTCTGGAATTCTCATTTTCAGATATTCCATGAAGCTCAGCGAGATCTGCCAAGTGTAATCTTCCTGCCTCATATTGGGTACTGGTGGGAGACATTGTCAGAGACTGTGAAGGCCACTTTCTTGTCCCTGCTTCAGGATCTCGATCCATCGACTCCTCTCTTGCTTTTTGCCACCAGTGATGTATCATTTGGGGAACTTCCACCAAAAGTGAGTACTTCTCTTTCTTAATGCAAACTTTACTTAAAAAAATAAGACATTGAAGGTATTAAACATTTATTATCTAATTTTTTACAAGAGTAATAGGTGAATTAAAAAGCACAATACTGCCGTGCTAAGCACAAAAGCCGTATCTGCACTTTTCAACAAAATTGAGTTATCGTCGCCAGGTGACTCTTTGTGGCGTATTTTACCTAAATACAATGTTTTATTGTCATTTGAGGACAGGAAATATTTTTTAAACAGTTCTGAAAAAGTTTCATCTGAATCAAATACATGGTGATGCAAAACTTCAAAGAGTGATATCTCAGTTTGAGCTCGACTGCAGATACCACTTTTGCGCTTAGCACGGCAGAATGCTTAGTAGAATTCTTATTTAGCCTAGCACTGTTTAAGAAACTTGCCATCATACACTTGTTTTACGTACCTCATGTTGCGTGTTCAGTCAATCAAGTAATAAAATTTTTATGCTTTTATTGTTGATTGGGAATGTTAACTACAGAAAGAAATCCAGTGTTAGAAAAAAAAACTGTTATAAAATCAAGTTGTAATTCAATATGAATAAACTGTTTATTAGTAATCTTACAACAACATCCCATTGTCAGTTCTTGGGCACCAATTTCAGTTGTTTTTAGAAATTAAGGCATAAAATTATGAGAATCAAGTATTGATTTTTACACTCAGAAGTAACGAACTTTTTTTTTTTTTTTTGAAAATAGGCCAAAATTGAACAATATTTCTAAATATTCAGTTTAAAAAAGAAAGTAACAATACATGAATTTTAAACTGTGCCTAATTTTGTAGCAGAAATTCATTATCAGTTCTGCTGAAACTTACTCTCTTTAATTTATTGTTAATGAAAGAGACAATACTTTATAAAAAGTAAGGATGGAGTTTTAATATTTAAAATTTTTTAAAAATGCTTTGTGTTTTCAGATCCAAGAGATATTCGGAGCCTCGGCAGACCAGGTTTTCTGCATGCGTAACCCAACACACGATGAGAGGAGGAGCTTCTTTTCCAGCTTAGTTCATGAGATCTACAAACTGCCGCAGAAAGCTCCTGTAGAGAGTGAGTGATACTTTGTTGAAAAGCCATTGCTCAAGGGATTTCCTATATGGGACGTACCTCCCTACGGAGACATAGAATTATTGTAATGGGGTCATGCAACTGTTAACAAAAATTATATTTTCTTTCCAGTTTCATAAGTTTTACATCCAAATTTTCCAAGAAATTTGATTTTTTTAAAGTTATTCCTTGTTTTACAATTTTTTGAAATTTATCTAAATTGGGACTTAAAGGAAAATTTTAAACATACCTCTGTCTCATAATTAGGTATATCACTTAAAATATTTTTTTGTAAAATTTAAACAAACTACGTATTGCAGGTTTTGTGTGTGTGTGTTTTCTACATCAATGCCTGTGTGATAGAACTAGATGTCGAACATTGTATGTTGAAAGTTGAAATTTAACAGCAGTTTATGAATGAACTTTGAATTAATAAAATTTTACTAAATTTAATTATATGTGCTTATTTTTTATAGTTTTTATTTATTTATAAAGTTCAGGTTTGTAAATGTGCATGGTTTTCTCTTTACTGTATAGTTTTTATGAATTGCAGTAGCTCATCCAAACCACTAATAAAAATTAAAAAATATGTCTTTTGAAAATGTATCTTTCTCATTTCTCAGGCATAGTCTATTCAAAATGTTTTTTCCTTTCTTATGCTAATTAGAATAAGATCTTTTTACTACAAGCATTTGTTGACTGAATTAATAAATGCACTTTTTACTTCCTTTTACGTAGTGAAGGAAGTATTGTGATCGCGAACATTTTTTTCCTCAAATTTGGGTCTAAATTTTAATTTTGCTCATCCCTGAATGAATGTTGAGTTGTTTTTCGACCTGTCAGCACTTGCATATGTACCTGCCAACATATAACCAGCCGAAAAATCCTTTTCAACCACCCCCGAGTTAATTACGACGACTTTTCTTGTGACGTCTGTATGTATGTATGTATGTATGTGTATCGCATAACTCAAAAACTATATGCTGTAGAAGCTTCTAGTTTGGTATGTAGGCTCTGTGGGGGGTCTAGCTGTGCACCTTCCCTTGTGGTTGCATTCGAATGTTCCCAAGGGGGTGTTTTACCCCTTTTTTTGGGGTAAATCAGTGTTAATTTCAATGCAGATGAATTAGTACGACCACTTGGCGATATATCGCCAAGTTTTTGGTCGCCAAGTGATTGGCGACAAATTTGGCGAAAAAATTATTTTTTAAATTTGGGTTCAATTTGGTGCTATTGTCGATATTTGCGAAAAATCCACTGAATGATGTTAAAATTCTCGATATTTAGAAAATGAATTATTGTAAAACATTTTTTTTTTTTTTTTGCATTGTTTCGTGGAAAACTAGGGGTGTAAATGTTCGAATTGCTATCTTGCTCACTCTTAGAACTATTTTAACAGTAAGGCATCTACAAAAAAATGTATACGTAAAGGGAAGTAGTGTGGAACTCATACCAGATTTTTTTTAAATATAATCTTAAATATCAATTCTTTTTTTCTACTTACAGAACCCGCTGAGGAAGAAATTTTACCTGTAGCTCCACCTCCCCCTGTCTCACGCAAATTGAATGCTGAAGAGTTAGCACGTCTTCGACAAAGAGAGGAAGCCACGCTAAGGGAACTGCGTGTCTTCCTGAGGGACATTCTCACTAAACTAGCCAGGGATCGAAGGTTCTCAGTATTCTCCAGGCCCGTGGATCCTGAAGAAGTAAGGATTTTCTTCTCTGAGCAGTTTCAAAAGCTGCTGTTGGAGGCTTTAAAGCTCCAGGTGTCAGAGTGTTGTTTTCTTTCCTAGTCGGAACAACGCTATGGCTACAATCTGGGTCTGATTTTGGAGTTTAGGAGTTACGGGCTATAAAATTCCAGGGATATGAATTTTCCCCTCAGATTCTGTTGTCCTAATTGTTTTCCACATGTTGCAGTAAAATCTCTGCAATCTTAAAAAGTGTGGCAAGCGTTTAATTCCAGATGCACCATTTTTTAGATTGTCAAGTGCTACCAATTCTAGCTCTTTTTTGTTTTTAACTTTAAATTAAAAAATGGCTTAAAAAATTTAAAAGCAACGAATAACTTGTTGCCATTGTGAAACTAGGAGTAGCCTAATTACTAAAATTCTTAGGTAGTGCTTTTTGGGCATTTTATTTTTCTTGAAAAATCTTTGGCCCATGGTAGCTAATCAATGAAACTAGTCAGTCCGTCTTTAATAGTCAGAAAAGCTTAAGACTGCTTTAATTTACAAAATGTCCAATAGCCACTAAGCTCATTTAACTTTATTGCCACATATGCCTCATTATCACAATGTCAATCATGACAATTGGATTTATTAAAACAGATTCAATTAACCAGCATTCACTGTAATGCATAAACTCAGTTTTTCAGTGTTGCTTTTAAAAATAGGTTATAATTCCATTTAAAATTAGTTTCATGGAAGATTTGGTTAGAAAAGGATTTTTTTTTTTTTTAATTAATGGTTTAGTATTTTTGTAGTGTTTGTATGCTTATTTACATTCATTGCTAAAATATTTCTTTATTTCACGTACTTCTATTTATCTCAAATTCAGGTTCCAGACTATCAAGAAGTGATCAAGAACCCAATGGACTTAGAGACTATGATGACAAAGATTGACCGCCATCACTATGAAACAGTTGCACAATTCCTGAGTGACATAGACTTGGTTTGTCAGAATGCTCTCGAGTACAACCCGGATAGAGATCCTTCAGGTAATAAAATACTGTTGTTTCGGGAGGGGGGGGGGGTATGTGCTCATCCTTCCAAAAAAAACTATGATAAAACCATCAACAACTGTTTCATAACTGAACATTTTACATTATTCATTTTGTATCAAAATTTTAACTTGTTGTGATATTGCATCACATAGTTAGGTTTTTTTTCAGTTTTTCAATCATTTCGCAACCTATCATTTACGATCGCTTAACGTTAATCTCCCGCGTTTTATTTCTACAACCTTTTAATTTTTCCACGGAACACCTTCCCGTTTTAATCTTTTCACTGCCCTTAATTTTCCGCTCATTTACATGTATCATTTAAGCATTTTCGGTTAAATTGACGCGTTTTCGAATCGCGATTTTCCTAATTCCCTTTTTTCAAAATCTCGGTTTTTTTGTATTCCGCCATCTTTCGCCATATTGAACGGAGCTCCCCGAAATTCTTTCCATCCTTCCCTCCCCCAGCTGGGTTGTTCTTTGAGGGCAAAATTTGACCCACGCCACGCGCTATTGGCCAAAGTTCCCCGAAAGTTTTCTGCTCCCTCTCTTCAGGTCATTGACTTCCCTCCCACGCTTTCTGTGATTGGCTGGCTCAAGGTCAGACGCCGGAGTGTAGTGTGGAAGCGCGCGAATTTCCAGACAGATTCCCCCGTGCGCTGCTCTTTTCAAGATGTGAAAATCATTCCCCGAGATTTAACTTCGAAAGGAAAACGATGATGTGGGTATGGAGGCAAGCTCATGACGGCAGGGCGATGCAGGCGCCCACCTAGGAGGAATGTCTGCGGAACCCAGATTCCGTATAGGCAGCATGATTCTTTTAATTTTTGAGTTTTAATTTTTTCCTCTGCAAGGAAGCACTGTCTACAAAAATACCACGTAACGCTATGACCACCTCTACTCCATTCGTCTCAGAGATGCGTTGCTTAACAATCTCTTCGCTTAAAAAAATTCATCAAAGTTTTTTTTCTTGCCGTCCTTACATAAGTTGCCTAAATGTTAATCGCAATAGTTTGCCATCTTCGTTGTGAGTGCCCTACTTCTGTCTACAAAAATACTACGTGACGCTATGATCATGCTTAACAAATTCATCGAAGCATTTCCTGCAGTCTTCATGCAAATTGCCTAAACGTTTTTCGCAACCGTTTGCCGTCTACGTCGTGAGTGCCCTGCTTTTCCTTACGCATAGACGTGAAAGCCGATCATCAACGAGCCTGATTCCCCGTCTCACTCGCCAGGTCCAGCTCCGAGTCAATCATCAATAAGCTACATCTGATTGTTCTCACGAATGCGATGATGAGTTCTGCAAGACATATTTTAATTTCATTCTTTCAGACTCTCTTATTTTGATCTGTAAAGGACAATAGACTTTCGTGAAAAAAAGGAAAAAATATAATTCTTCTGCAATCTATTCCATATCATTTTCTTTTATTATTTTGTGAAAGGAGATCTCTTTGAATATAACACGTGTGCAAAAAAAAATGTAAGAGGAGCAAAGAAGTGCTGCAGAAATAAAATTAACATGCTGATTTAAATAGTTGTATTTAATGAAGTGGTCAACATACACGACATAGGGGTAAGTCATTTCTACTTTATTTTTGTTATTTTTTTTTGGATTTCAAAACATGAAGGGCACCCAGGGCTGTCGTAGGCCTGGCATTATTGCGGTAAATTTTTTTCTTTGCTTTGTTACTTCCACTTACGTTTCGGCCTTAAACTTAGTTAACCTTTTTTTTTTGAATTTTTAGGGAATATTTTCCCGTTAATTATTTTTCCTTTTTAGTTTACGCTTAATAAAATTAAATGGATTAAATGCATCACTAAATGATGCGCTTCACACCACACTTGTCTAGATTAGAAATTTACTGTAGTAACGAAAAAATTGTACTTTCTTTACTGTTCTTAAAAATCATCTGAATTACTCAGAAAAAGTAAAATGGTTGATAAATTTTACAAAAGCATAATTGAGAGAAATATAATCTAATTAGAAATGGATAATATGTTTATCTCTAAAATTGAATACTTTAATTTCACATCTGCTTTTTTTATTTTTAATAGATCATTAAATGATTGAAAAATTATTTCTAATGTATTTTAAACTTTGAGTTTTATAAACAACTGGAAGTAATATTTGAGTTTAAAGTAAGAGTCAATCTACTACTGGGGCTGGTATTAAAATATTTTTACATGTTACCTTAATGTTTCTTGTTAACATTATTTACTTTTGTTATACTTAACTTTTTGTTCAAGCATCGTTTCTAAATACGTGATCTGGTATTTGTTTGGTAATATTTAAAATATTTATGAAATAAATAAAAAGTAGTTAGAAAAAAGGAATCACTGAAGTTATTTTTTAATGTATGGCGATGTAGCTTTTGAGTATCTGATCACACTACTTTTAAATTGTTGCAAATAAGGCAAAAATTCGTTGGGGTGCGCATACGGATACTACGTGATGGAAAACTGATGATTTACAAAAATAATTACCTGCAATATTTGGTTACCGTAGGAGAATTAAAAACATAATCAAAAATTCTTATTTGCAGCTTGATTTTCAAGCATAATTAAAATTCATCTGATTTTAAAAAGAAGGTAATGTTTTTCAGTATCGGCAAAATAGCAGTACTAGTAAGTGTTTCCTTACTCAGAAAATATTGTCTAATAATTTAAAGTGCCTAATTCATAATGTATGTCCTTTAATACTATGCATAGCATTTATGACATAAAATTGAGCTTTTTTTTTTCTTATTCATTTAACAGCGCTACTTATTTTGATCCTGACACACACTTGTGCATTAAATGACTTAGCTTAAACTCATTGTTCTTGTTTTGACTTTTAATTTTATATGCTGCTTTTATAATCCTTACAAATTTGTCAAATCAAATATCTACAATGTTTATTTCAGCATTTGTTTATTTCATTTGACAATGTTTATTTTAGCAACTGTTCAAGAAAGAAAAATGTTTTTTTCCCTAATATGCTTTGCAAATATATTAAAACTCATTCCTGTAAGTTTCTTTGTCTCTTTATTTCACATTTTTCCCATGTTTTCCTTCAGATAAGCTAATCCGTCATCGAGCTTGTGCACTGAAAGATGCAGCTCATGCAATTGTGCTGACAGAATTGGATGATGAGTTTGAGAAGATCTGTCAAGGTATTCAGGCTGCTCGTAGAGAAAGAGGTGAGGCAGTTTAATCAGATTCTTTCAAATCATATTCAAGTTAAAATTGATCTTAAAGCTTAATTTAGGCTTTTTTTAGTGAAAACAGCTGTGAAATTAATGATGAAAAGGCTACTTTGATTTTTGTTCTATTGTTGTTGTGGAATATTTTTAAAAAGTTATCCCAGTATTGTGTGAAATTTTTGCAATTACTGTAATGCTGAATTTTTTTTACTTATTTTTCAATTGCATTTTCTAAGAACTAAAACACCTAAACCTAAAAGCAATGAGGTGTGAGTGCCAAAATTAGAAATTTAGCGAGCTGGTATAAACAATAAAAGAAACTCTTCTCTATTTTTGAGCATAAGATGACACTTGTAATCCTAGCAGGTATTGCTGTACGACAGTAGGGGGTTGAAATGTTTGAATGCTATCAAAAAAATGTGTATAAGTTTTTTACAAATCCAATGAGTTTTTACATTATTTTTTAAGAAATATATTTTCAAGCATATACTATTTCGATTTTTTTCACTGATATTTTTCTTCCAGGGGAAGTTTCTTCAATTGCTCTGCCAGAACGTGCTGTGCCAGTAGAACGTGCATGTGCTGTCCCTGAGGAGAAGCGGAATGAGGGGAAGGAGAATGGTCTCCCTTCCCCCACCCGCTTCAGCAAACGCATCAGAAGTATGGGCGGGATGGATGGACAGTCACCTGCCAAGAGCTTCACGTCACCAAGTGAGTATACAACCTCTCAAAAGAGTAGTATAATATCTCACTGACATACAAAACAGGGATGAGAATTCTCTTTTTTTTTTAAACCTTCCACCCAACAAGAAAGGGGGTCATTTGACATGTTTGATTGTTGCTTTTTATACAACGGTAAAATATTGCAATTAAGTAGTGTTCTTTTTGCTTCATATTTAATAGGAATAAAAAATCTGAAAAGTTAGACAAATTTATATAATCAAAATTAATGCTGTTTTGCTTTTGATGATGATGATAGAGCATAAAAAGTCAAAATAAATAAGGTTGAATAAAAAAGAAAAGAAAAATGTTTAAAAATTTTTCTTTCTGCCTTTTAATCTTAATGAGGAAAACTTTCAGTTTGACAGGAAATAATTAAATTTTATCTTTATTATTATTTTAACTTACCATTGCATGTGTGCACATAAAAGCTTACTTCAACTGATGAACTTCACATATTTTTTGTGCTCTTTTATCTATTTTGTCTAAAAATTTCTCTAATGCCTTTCCTAAATAATTCTATTCCTTTCTTTACAGAACGGACCTCAAGATACATGATCTGGCGTCGGAGGAAGTCTCCCTGGTTTGGGAGTTGTAGGCGGAAGTTGATCCGACGCAAAATCAAGTGTGCCGGGGGTCCAAAGAAAATGAAACTCCCGCCTGGAGGTGCCAAGTTTGTAAAGACGTCAGACCCTGTGCAGCAGGAGAGCAAGGTTCCAGAACCCTCGGGTGTGGAGGATCGAAAGGATGCCTCCGGGACTGATTCTTCTGCTACAACGGTCGTCTCTCCGGCTCTACATTCTCCAGAGCCCCATCCTGCCCCAGTAGAGCACCCCACTTCCCCCACAAAGTGTCATTCTTCCTGTGATATATCCAAAGAGTCAAATTGCTCGAGGAACTGGAATGGTGGTTTCTCGACCAGACAGGTAATTTTGTAATGGTCTCAACCTTGGCCAAAAAATCAAAACTGAACATCAATGTTTGTCAATGCAGTTGAACCTCGTGAAAACAAATTCAAAGGGACCTTTAAAATCATTTAACATAAACCCTAGTTCATCTTGTCAGAAAAGAAATTATAAATAAGCAATTGAATGGGGGGATTACAAATCTAGTTTGTTTTAAGTGTGTTCAAATTAGCGAGGTTCGACCAGGGTTGCCAGACGTCTTGGATTTCAAGGGACAGTCCCGTTTTTTGAAACATTGTCCCGCATCCCGGAGAATCTTGATACGGGACGGCTATAGTCCCGTATTTTAAAGCTAGAAGCAACATTTTACAAAACGAAACATTTTTTTTTTAGAAAAAAAAAACCAAATCAATAAACAAAAAAATAAAATAGTGATAAGAAAATTGATTCAATCATGATGTTTTTCTGTTCAGAGATGTAACGATAGAGCAGAAATCATTGTGCGAATCAATTCAACAAACCTGTCGTTCATTGTAAAAGTGCTGTAGAACCCTTCTCAAATTTTTTCTTATGAAAGAAATATAAGTGTTCAGCTACCATTCGTTACAAAATTATTATTTTTTTTCTATTTGCTTTTCTTCACTTTTATACTAAAATATGTAATTAAATGTTATTCCATTTAGCAAACAAATGCTCATTTTAAAATATGAAGATACTCAATTTTTACAATAACCGGAAGAAATAGAAATTGCAATGAGCTTCATGGCAATTTAAAGACACATCAAAACTTCGAAAGAATTGTTGTAGAAGTAAAATCAAATAGCAAATACAATTTTAAAAAGTAGAATTTTCCAACATGATGCATAATAATTATTTTGTTATAATATTGAAATAATTGTACAGTTTTTGTCCCCTAAAAAATTGAACATTGAATTTGTATTTGCTTTAGGCTAACTTCTTACAGTTAGTTGAAGAAAAAGGTTCAATTCTTTGTCTGTTCAATCGTAATCAACATTTTTATAAATGACTCAAAAAAAGTATTTTTCATGTTTTCAAGTATCTCCATGGAAATGCATTTTGAAAAAGTATGTAGGGGAATGTGGGGCAAAGTGAAATGGCGAAATATTTTTACAGCTTGCAGCGCCACCTATCTAGCAATATCTTAACAAAGTTCTTAGACATACAGTTAATTCCCGTCAACAAATATATAGATCTAAAGATCAACGGAAAAAATTATACAAGTTATTTTCAAAATTTGATATACTATCGTAATGTTCGTGGTTTTTCAAAAATGTTATGTTATTATAAAGTTTTAAAAAGTTTGTAATTATCGTTTTGGGTGTTAATTGAGATCTACTGGTATCCAGTGCAGTACTTATTCAGTTTATATTACGCATGCTTTGATTTTAAAGGTTCAATGAAATTTGTCAAGTATACGCGAGGCAAAGTGGATGATGCAAAGTGAAATAGCTCATTTCGTTTACATGTGCACTCATTTTTACACATTGTACGTATTTCTTTCTTTATTTATTTATTTACATTATTTTACTTATTAAATCACTTATTTAATTCATTCGTTCACTAATTTTCTTATTTGTTCTCTATTTTGTTTATTCATTTCTTTTTCTTATACATTAATGAGTTCATTTATTCATTTATTTTACTTTGATAATTCATTTGTTCGTTTATTTACTCATCCATTTGATAAAAATTATTGTTAATGATTAAACAGAAAAATTTTTCATTGTTAAAATATTAGATTTTTCACTTTGCTCCATGGATTTTTAAGGTGGAAAATTTCCACCTTTTTTTTGAAGGTACAAAATAAGTGCCAAAAATGAAAAATCACATTTCCAATCAAGTTGTCCCTCAAAATACATTATTCATTCTTTATTTTCAGTAATTTTCAAAAGAAATTTTCAATGCATTCATTTTGAAATAGATCAGCTATCTTAACTACTTCAATTTGCTCCACATTCCCCTTTTAAACATTAGTCATCAGTAGAAACAACTATTGTATCTTCCACGCTAAGACAGTCCCGTCATTTGGGGGATCAGGGGGAGTAGTTTTATACATATGCTCATTGTGTTTTTTTTTTCTTCGTGTATATTTCTCATGTGACATTGTAAAAATTCAACCTCTAGACTTCATCCCTCAACCCCCTTCCTCCCCCATAAGCCTGTCCCGTATTTACAGTTCTTAAATCTGGCAACCCTGGGTTCAACTGTATTATTCATCCAATAGCTTTATTTTGCATGATGATTTTTGGCAATGTGCATTATCCTAATCACTGAGCAGTATTGTTCATTTTGGTAAAATTGTTCTTTTTCTATTAACTTTCAGTAACTTTTAACATTTTTCAATCCTTTATTCAGTATTGGTATTTATATTATATTTAGTTACTCTAATTAGAATCGAAAATTCTTAAGTAAAAAGTTTTTAAATACCTTGTTTTAACACTCTAGTTTTTTAAAGTTCTAGTAAGTTCCCTCAAATTTTGCTTTTGAAATATGACTTCTTCAAATTTTATCTGATCCTAATCCTTGTGATATTGTATGGCTGAAGTTAGCTCCCCATTTTCATCAAGTCATGGTCTATCCAAGCAGAGCTTTCTACAACAAATTTTGAAATTTCGGTAAATTTAAATCACTAATTGCTTACTTTTTGTGCTAGCAAAATACATTAATTAAATTTAAAAACCTTAGTATCTGAATTTTAGCCCTTTGACTTGATGGTATGCATTTTTTTTCTTCAGAATCAGACGCAAAATTATATTATAATATCATTGCCAACAGTGGAAATATGAGTCTTCATTTGATTCATATTGCTGTAATTGTAAATATATATATATGTGTTTATTAACATTATTTCTGTGTATATATACAAACAGTAGTTCAGTCTGACAACTGATGAGATTTAAAGGCTAATATTTGGTCTGTAGGCAGAAAGTGTGAAGCTGAAAAATCAACATTTTTGTATGAAAATGTTAATTTCAGTCCACCCTATTTGTTCATACTTTCAAAGATCTGTGTAGAAAGTAGAAAGGGCATTTGTTTAGAACAAATTTTGTTTTAAATGTTGGATTCTTTTAATTATTCAGCATCTTTGTTTTTAAAATCTAATAAAGGTACTATGATACTGTGTTCCTTCTGTGCATCCATCTATGGGTATATAATGTAATTTAATCAAGAGATAAAGGTGATATGAAGTGAAGAATAATGACTTATTATTATTTTTTTTTCCTTTATAGATGAATCCTGGCTCAGCAGAGGATCAATCATGTGCTGACCTCTCTTCAGGTACTTTGTTTCCCATCAAATTCCCTTTTTAACAAGAATTATCATTGCCTGCAACTTTAATCAAATTTTCATTGCATCTTTATGCTTTTTTTTATTATTTATTGTTACTTCTTTTTCTGAATAAATAAAAATTCAGAAATAAAATTCATTTCATGTCAAAATTAAAGAAAAAAGAACAAAAAACAAGTGCAGTTAAAAATAAGTCAGAAACAAAACAAAAGGTGCAAGAAAAAAAAAACAATCAAATTTCAAAGAAGATGCAATAAATAAAGTACTGAAATAAAATAATATTTAAAAACAAAGCAAACGAAAGTTTCCTCCAGTTTGCTGATGCTAAACCCCCTTCCTTCCTCCTACTCATGTTCCATCTGTGCTTCTGGCCGCTGCTCAAATGACTTTATTTATTTTCCAAAGATTTTTTTCAAATACAAAGCATAATATCAGAAGTTTTCCAGACTGAAAAGTTGTCATTTTCCAAGAACTCAGAGTCAATCTGGAAATCCTCATAAACTTTTCAATTTTATTAAACATTCAAAGATAGTTATAGAATTTCACAAAATTGTGACTAGGTTCATAAATTTATTTTCCCCACCCACGCAGTTCCTGCATAATTGAGTTATAATTTCCATATGAAATCAGGTTTAAGAAATACATTAAAAATTAAATGCTGACAATTTGCATATAGAGAAGTTTTTAGGGTTACTTACAACTATTTTTCTGGTAGCATTTTACAGATAATCTATATTTAGACAAATGTTTCATATGCTTGCTATTTTTACACAAAATTGATATTTAAAAAACACGGAAAATTTAGAAAGTTTGTCTTCTTTATTTGCTTAGCATAAAATTACCAACTTTTTGTGGGTGAATCTTAATGAGTAAAGAACTGAATCCTTCTTTTTCTCTAGATGTTTGTAGTATCAACATTGACCCCATGTCTCTAGACTGCTTAGTGTCTCAAATTGTGCGCTTCACAGAAAACTATCCAGTGGAGAAGCTGCAGCAGCTCTATTCTATGCTCCAGCAGTGTGTTTACAGGCACAGACGGCGCCAAGACAAGAAAGATCTCCTTAAGGTAAATTCAGAGTTTTGCAAAGCACTCAATAAATAGATTTTTTGCAACATATATGCATTTTTATCTTTCTAAATGTTGTTATTGATTTTACATGTCATCAATGGAAATCTTTGCCTTACTGTTCTAATAGAGGACTTACCCCCTAAATTCTACAATATTGGAGTTTTAAAACCATTAAGAAAATTTGGTTAGCATTCTATAAAATTTTTTTATTATTGTTAAATCAATTCTCACTGATTTGAAATAAATTGAATTTTTAGATGCATATACTGTCGGCCCCACTTAAACGAATATGAAAGAAATATTATTCAATTAAGCGGATATTTGTTTAAGTAGGGATCTTAAACGTTGTGTCTATGATATAGGAAACATTCGGTTTCAGGATTCATATGGTTAGTACTTCTATTCGTATAAGCGGGGTACTCGTTTATCAGTTACCTGTTTAAGCGGGGACGACAGTATTTGTAGTACGCATAAAGAAAACAAAAATGAATTTACCCATCACACATTGATGCTTTACAAAAATTTCACAATCGATTCATTTGGAATTTTTTCTGAGTGAGGTTTTACCTGTTGTATGAGTGTAGAACATGATACAGCTCAAGGAATACTGGATTTAGTCAACTCACTTTTTCTGTTTTCTTTCTATTCGGTTCTTTAATCTTTAATCTTTGTCCCCTCTTGTAATTTGCTTTGAAACTTGCCCTGAGCTTGGAGATTTACTTTTTATAAATTGCAAAGTGAACCCATGATTATCTGGCGTGCTGGAAAATTCAAATTTACCCGAGTGCTGGTCAACATTGCTTATCTCTGGCTTGCTGGTTAATGCGCTGTGATACCTTTTTTTTAATTTAAACTAGCTGCCAGGGCAGCTAGATTAGCTTCCTGCGGCATGTTGATGTATAACGTCCCCCTCTCCAACTTTTACCTCATTCTGAAGTTGTATTATTTGATATAATTTAATGTTCAGTCGATTTCAAGACATAACATGCACGTGGCCCGGCGTTGCACGGGCACCTCGTGCCCTAAAAGTAGTGAGAAAAAAAATTTAAAGAAACTACTCCCCGCCAAGGCGGCTCGCTTACAGGTGCTTCGCGCCTTTACTTTTTTCCTATATAAAAAAATCATTCGAATTATTGAGATGCAGTAAGTTCAGCTCGCTCAAAGGAAAAAAGCAGACATAGATACTCAGTTTTTAATATAAGTAGATGTCTCTTCAACAAATAAATGTTTCAAAATATTACCAGTAGCTAGCGATAAAAATTCTACGTAAGTGGCCCGCTTATGAGTTCCGTGTTTGATTTAGTTAAGCCTTCATTCAAAATCCTCATTATCATTGTTATCGGTTTCATCGCTTTCATAGCAACAACGTTTTGCAATGCAAGAATGGATTTCATATTTAATCATTTATTAGGCTTAATCGCTTTAAACTTGACTACTTATTAATTGATATCTTCGCTAATTAAAATCGTATAATTATATAGATTGAAACTAATGAAGCCTGAAAAATTACCTATCTATCGGTACCTGGTTCGACTTTCAGTTCATTGGCGTTCAGGAGAAAGAAGCGTGACATAGATAGATAGTTAGAAAGAAAGATAGAAAGAAAGAAAGAAAGATAGATACTCAGTTTTTAATATAAGTAGATTTTATTTCCCTCACACTTGCGAATATAAACAGGATCGGTGGGGGGGACTAAGACACATTTCTGCCTTAGTCCTATCTTATAGGTTGTAACATTACATTGATGCTGTTCTGATTTCATTTTTGTTTTGCAGGAGATGGAACAGAGCTTAGACAGCTTTCTTCACTACAAACCATCCTAGTCTGACATATACACTACCACGTGTCCACTGCCACATATCTCTGCCTTCTTTGATTCAAGTTGCTCAATTCATGTGTTATTTATTTATTTTAAATTGAATTTTGTGTTTTGTCTTGTGTTCTATGATGGAAGGGACTGACAGAGGATACCAATTGAGTTTGGTGTCACACCTTGAAAGCCAGCTCTTCATCAATATATTTGCATGAACATGTGCTTGTACATAGAAAAATTTTACATTGTTTTTGCTCTAAGAACAGGATTTATGTTGCATTCTAAAACATGAAACACCTCTTGATCTATTCATATATGTTTGTGATTTTTAACTCTACAATTCTATTTGTACTATATACACTAAAATGTGAATTTGTTTTGAATATACTTTCAAGAAAACAATTATTTAATTAATTTATTTTTGTACTTTATTTTGCACTTGGCTAAGAACAGAGAGATGTTATATAATGCGATGAAATGTATTGATGATATCAAATAAGCATAAGTATGCATTATGCCTTCCTTGTAAGATGATTGAAGAAACTGCAATAGTTACAGTTGTGGGCAGGGGGTAGGGGAGGACATAGAAATGCTCCTATTTGAATACTACCGTATTACCCCGCATTATCCGGCATGCCGCAAAATTCAAGGGTCACCAGATTTTCAGTAACCCTTGCCTGGTCCTTTCCGGCATGCCGGAAAAACCAAGGTTAGAACAAAATTTGATTTAATACTCTAATCATAAATATATGTCCAACTTAAAAAATATATGTTATATATATATCATCCTATAAACAGTTTAATTTTGCAAATATTAATTAACAATACCATTTCTGTTATTATGACAATAAAAATATTAATTAATCATTTTATAAAAATTAATTAAAACTTAACAAACATTTGTAGTCCTAAAATTTAAATATTTCAGTTGCACAAAGAATTTACTACAGTTATTCAATAAATGAAAAGTAAACTTACCTCTCTAATAGGAACTAAAAATAATTTATTAAAACAAGTTATGAACGAATCGCTGTGACAATGATTGCTTTTGAATCCATTATTTAATTGGCATATAACTAGATCCGTAACTGATGACCATCATTAATAACAAACAAATTTTTAATTTTATTTCCTATATTGTTAAAATATTTCCATTCTTGATTAAACAAACAAAGTCGGAAAAATATTCCTTCAGAAATTAGTCCTCAGTTTCACTTTCTTCACTTTCTACATCTGTCAAACCTGACTCATTTTCATGACAGGCATTATCAGTATTAATAGTGTTGTTCATAAGTTCCACTAATCTACTATGCAAGGAATCGTTTGTCCTTTCCCTTGATAATCCGCATAGCACAAAAGATTTCTGGATTAGTTCATTGGGAACTTTTTCCCATGCCAGTTTCACCCATTGTGCGATGGTAGTGTAGGATGCACTTCTACGCCTGCCAGAATTTGTGAATTCCATTTCTCCATTTATCAACCATTCGGTCCACAGACGTTTCATTTCAGTCTTAAATGTTTTGTTCCAATGAACATCGGCGGGTTGTAAGATAGGAGTCAGACCACCTGGAATGACTGCAAGTTCGGTCTTATAGTGCTGTTTAAAACTCGATTTAACCAATGTTTTTAAGTGAGGTATGGCACTATCCAGGACAAGAAGGGACTTGGGTTTGAAAAAGGAGTGTGGACGTCCACCCCAGACTTTCTGCTTATAAATGTTCATTAGATCACTGTTCATAGAGCCTTTCATGGCTACAGTTATAACTACTTCCTTAGGAAATTCACCCTTAGGAATGTTTTTTAGTCCTTTAAAAATAATCATAGGTTTGAGTTTCACGCCATTTGCCATAGCACTCAAAACAACAGTGTAGCGCAGTTTTTCTTTTCCCGTTGTTTTACAGGGTACAACTTTAACACCCTTAAAGTCAAAGGTTTTTTGTGTTGGCAAGTCAAACCATAAAGGGGATTCATCCATATTGCCTATGCAACTGATATCTATATCTTTGGATGTCCGATCAAAATAATCAAAAAAAGAATTGCACAACTCCCTTGCATTTTCCAGAACTTTTTGTCCAACACTAGTCACAGATCTGGAAACAATATTATGCCGTTTTAAAAAATTTTCCATCCAGCCATTTGAGGCTTTAAAATTAATTTCTTCAATAGCATCGCCTTCTTTAGAATGCAAACTTTTTAAAATTTGCTCTGCACGAACCTTTATCCTCAAACCGTCAAGAAGCCTCCCTGCTTTTCTTTCTTCCTGAATCCAGACGACCAAAATGCTTTCCATCTCTGGAAACTTAGCACGTTTTTTGGCTTTTTCATGTTCGGTAGGTAAATTCCTTCTTTTCCTCTCTTCAATAGATTTTTCTGAGGAGCACGCAATCAATTTTTCTTTCTGTTTCATCTAGTCTTGCACACAAGATCTCGGTATGGAAACGTATTTTGCAGTTGCACTTATATTTCCATTGAGTTCATCAAGTTTATTTAAAGTTTCCATCTTAAAAGCTAATGTGTAGCTTCGATATCTTTTTACCTTAACAGCTTCCATAGTTAACGTATTTACTCTACACCAATAAACTACGTGTCTACACGAGAACTACACGACTGCAAACTGCATATATTTTAAATAAAGGAAGCAGGGGTTATCGGAAAAGACAGCACATGAGCGCCCCTGAGGCTTGTACTACAAAGCCGACTTGCTAACTACTAATTGCTTCCTAACTACTTTGACGACGCTAGATCGGAAGCCCATTTTCGAGAAAAGGGAAAACAATTCTTTGATGTTTCAGTGTGTTCACGCTAAAAGGTCTGGGCACAAGTTGACATGTCGCCCATCTAAATCGCTCATCGTATTAGCACAAAGCTGCGACGATGTAGCTCCTCTGACAGCTAAGTACCATCAATAAATCACATCGTTTTTGTGTATTCTTGAGAGAGTGGATTCAGATCTGAGACATGACCTTAGGGAAGCAACGGTCAACGGTAATCACAGTGGAACCCTGATGAGTGGAGCGGAGTGTTTACGAATGAAAGGGGGATCAACCACTTTGATGAGCATAAAAGATAAAACTCCCCTCAAGGGTGTCAAAACCCATACGATTCTTTTTTTCATCTCGCCGACCTGAAATTTATTGGTTTGATTTCGAAAAAGTTTACTTTCGAAATTTATTTTTTTCTCCCCAAAGTAGTTTTTTTTTTGATTGGAACTGAACTGAGAATTTTGTTGGAAAATGAACCTCGAATTATCCGGCATGCCGGAAAATTCGAATGCTGGTCAACCTCTTTTTTCCCGGCATGCAGGATAATGCAGGGTAATACGGTATTTATACTAGACACACATGATATGCGGCAGTTTACGATAAATAATGTAATTTATAATTTGTTGAAAACCATTGAGTGTGATTCTTAAAATGTCTTTTTTATTATTATATATCAGAAAATTAAGCACTATAACATGATTCATTGATTAGTTTCTCAAAAATGAAATATTATCAAACTTTGTTGATTCATTCTAGATGCATCTCTCTGCTCTTTTGTGTCGTCACAGTCAATCTTTTTATTCTTTTGTCAGAAAAGGCTTTATGTACATATTAGTTTCATTTATATTTACAAGTGGTGTATATGATATATCTCACAAGTGTTCTATGTTTACTTTTCTGAAAAAAAAAAAGCCGATTCTTTTTAAATAGAAGTATTCATGTAATTAGTGTTTCTATTTTAACAGTTATATGGCATTTAAGGAAAATTTTTTGGGTTAAAAAATCAAGAATATTAAGTACAGTCTATTATAATAAACAATAAACATTCCTAGTAAAAATAAGAAAATGATAACTTTTTCAAGACGTTTCTTTAAAAGAAAAAAAACTAAATTCTTTGCCCTTTTTGCAAAACGTTAAAAAAATCTTAGTTGAAGGATGTTTTCCAATGGAGAACTCAAAGACAGAAAAGGACACTTGTTTACAAAAACGTATTTTCCATACGAAGTTTAAATAATTCTATTTTTGCAGCCAAGTAAATAGGTGTTTTAAATCAGTAAACTAGTGGCTGGTAATGTTTGAAAGCACTTGTTGAAATGAAATTTAAGTCTGTATATTTTTTTGCATAATACGTTCCCCCTCCTATTAGAAGCCTTTTGAACTGATCTCAAGTGTATTGCTTTTTCGTACTCAGTATTTATGTTATTGTCGAAATATTTTTCTGTGCTATTCAAAAAAGTCTCAGTCTTTTATCAACTGTAAAAAAAAGTTGAAATTTTGAATATTTGGAGAGAATATTCTAATTTGATAAAAGTAGTAAGAACATTGAGCTGCTGCTTCTTCTATGATTTTCTTTCTATGTAATTGCAGTGCATTTTCATGCAAATGAGCAATAATTTACATCAGTTTTCTGTGACTTTTTGGGATAAAATATTTATTACACCTGTCAAAAAGGTCTAAAATCTTTTGCAAAATTGTACTTCAAAAGACAAGAAAATTATGACACATTTTCTATGGGAGAAGGGAAAAGAAAACAATAATAAAAAGTTCTCTCCCTCTTACATTGCATTTCAACTCACTTTTAAAAAGTAATGTTTATGGATAGGACATAAGTAACAACTAAAGAAGAAATGCAACATCAGCAGGTAAAAAGTTTTAGATTAAGTATTGATAGTTTTCGTCCTATTTTTTCTAAGAAGTTTATTATTAATATTATTATCTTACTATGTGATAATAAAAGAAAACTGCCAAACAGCCGATTACTTAAAGTTTCTCTGTTGTGCGAGATTATCAATGCTCTGACACACCTGAAATTCTATTCCAAAATACAAGATTCTCTCCACTGATGTGTATGGATATTGGTTCAGTTATATTTATGGATGTTATAAATGTTACCATAAGTACTTTAACCTCTTGCCTGTGATCCCAGAACTCAGTTCGATCAAAGCAAATGCACCAATTTTGGAATGCGAGACCCGATTTCAGACTAGAAAGTCCTAGGATAGTTCGTCCAATCCATAACATGTAATTTACCATTTGCCCTGTCAAGATTTCCACTATGACAACCACAAGTTCATGTATCAATTGATACTTCTACTTTTACTGAAGGAAAGTAATATTTCTAACTATGTTTCAATGGCAATTTGATTCACCCCAATGTGAAAGAGACAAATAGATGTGCACAGTGATGCATTGAAAGGCAATATCTGAAGCAAAAACTAAGTGACTGCAGATGACGATGAAATGGAAAGATTTCTGTTGCTGCATGTTTTCCTATTTATAAGAACAATGTCTCAATGCTTTAATCAAAAAAAGGAATGTCTTGAAACTTCTTTTGTAATGTTATGTACTATGACTAAATAATCTATTTCTAGCATTTTGATGATAAAAAAACGAACAAAATGAAAAAGAAAAAAATTTTTTTTTGGCAAGTTTTTGGTTAAAATCTTCCACTGGCAAGGGGTTAAAGATAAGATCTTGTGTTATATTATGACATCATACTACTATTTTTTTTTCTTTTGCTATTTTTTAAAGGCTCAATGAAATCTTCTTCACTTTTCTTTGCAAAATTTTACTTAAAACAGCAACTAACTGCATGTCAGCCTTATGTGCTACAACTTTTCTTTTAACCTTCATGGATTCAGTCCGAGTTTAAAAATTTCTTCATTGTTGTAGCAACAAAAGAGAAAGTAGCCAAACTTGGGGAACAAGTGTAATAGGAATGATTTATGTCGTTTCACTCACTGCCATATTTATTTGCAGATATTCACTGCCAGTTTAGGAGACATATTGCTAGTAAAATCACACTCTGCCTTTTGCGATGACTGCGTGCCATCCTGTGGGCGATATAAACGTGTATATACAAACGTAACGGTTTATGATATCCCTGGAGCTGTGGGTGGAAAATATCATAGAATTTTAGAGAGATGGTTTTGCCAAATATTTACTGCCACATTCTTCATCCACACAAAATGATGAATAAATAATGTTTTTACTAAAAGTTATGCAAAAAGTACTCTGTTAGTTAATGTCATTCCTATTGTCCCAAGGGTAAGAGCAATGAATCTGTTCGCATAAAAATAAGCAGAAAGATTACTAACATACTTATCAATGTCATACATTATTCATGCATACTGTATGTTATAGTATTAACGTAAGTTTTTACAACATAATGTTTTTAGCATGAGTTTATCTCATTAACATAGTTATTGGTGATTTATTCACAACATTTCACTTATTTTATTTAATACCATTCTAGAAGTTATCAAACATAGATGCATTCATTAATTCATATTCATATTGTCCACAAATCTGGTTGTATGTCTTATCATCATATTATAATTAATTGTAAAAAATATAAGCATTTTGTTTAAATGGAAGCTTTTAATAGAAACTTACTAAAATTAAGCGTAGTTTTTTAATAATTTTTCTATTGTTTAATTGAATTAAATTAGGACCTGAAAGCAAAATGTAATAGTCCAAGAGCTTGCAAAGTCGAAAAAACAAGAATATTAAGATGTCTGGCTCTTTAATGTATTTTTTCTTATGCTCTATCGAGCAGCATGTGAGCAGTCTGGCTGCCGGTGGTAGTTGTGGTCTTTACTGGACTTGTACTTGTAAAAAATAATGATTTTAAATCATTTTAGGGCAATTCCATGTCAAATCAGTTTAGCAAAAATAAGTTATCGACCAGACCATTTCTAATTTTAACAAAATTTAGTGTGAAGGACACACAAGACAAAATAGTAATCCTCCCAATTTTAAGCCCTCTACTTAAAAAATTGTACGAAATGCAGATATGTTTAAAAAGTGTAAAAAAACAGGAAAAGTGTTTTACATACGATTGATTAATTTCTATTCTAATTATGGTGGAATAATAAATCAAAAACCATTGTAAAACTAAAAAATATAACTTTCCATTGACATATTACATCACTTTCTTATGACAGGTTTAAGCTTCTAATTGTCCTAAAATTATTTAAAAATTGCTACTTTTACCAATAAAAATGAGATGCAGGAAAAAACGCAACCTCTACTGACAGTCAGACAGTCCATACGCTATTCAGAAGAGTATAAAGAAAATATATTAAAGAGCCAGACGCTTTAAAATTCACTCTTTAATGTTACGAGCTCTTAGACTATAAGGTTTGTTTTACTAAGAAATATTTGAAAATAGCCTTAAAACGTCCATTTAATTAAAATTTGAAACAAAGTTAATTATTATTGGAAAATAAAACATTTCTCTAAATCTGCTGCAAATCAACTTGCTTCAAGAAATTATAAGCTTTGTCTATATATTAGCATTCAATTAATTTAATGGCTGTCTGCATTGTAAAAAATATTCTATATTGCATTGTATTGATTTTAATGGTAAATTCAAATCGAAAAAAAAAAGGCTGGGATTGCTGCTACGGGTAATGTGTGGTTCTTTTCTTCAACATTTCTGGTGTTCTCAGAGCTGTAGCATTTAAGAATCTTCTCAAATATTGTGATGCCCAGGTGTAAGTTATCCATCTTTAGAAAAAATCAATCCATTCCCTCAAAAAAGGGGGTGAAGTCTAGATGCAAAACAGTTTTGTCAATAACTATTCATACATGCAACCTAGACATGTGTATAAATAAAATCGTTCACTTTTCCTAATATGTTTTTCTCTTCATTTGCATTGTCCACGCATATAGGGAAGTTTAGGAAAAATGGTCATAATAGAAATTTTCACTCTATGTCATCGAGAAATTGCGAACCTTTTGTTACACTTCAAAATTTACAAACAGTTTTACTCTGCTCTTACAAATAAACCGTGAGTTAAATTTCAGAGATCAGGGAATATTTGCTACTTTCTTTTGTTTCTTAATTGTGCAAAACAAAACTTTCGCAATGTACATGAAATAATCGTAGAAAAAACATAAGAATTGACTCTTTATTGTTGGTAGCACTAATTATCTTCAAAACAATCTAAATTTATTTTAAATACCATGTGTGATGCAGTAAAGTATTGAGCTTATATTTATTTTTATTTTTTTTAATGCAGACCATCAATCTTTCTTTTTTAATTGAATAATTAAAAAAGAAGTGAATTTCCGAGTCCAAAAACTTTAGGTAACTGTTTAATGTTTTGTCGGTATCAGCTGTCCTGACAGTTTTTGTGCTCAGCAGCTCAAATGTGTTGTTATTGTACTGACAGTAAAAGCAGTTGTTTACCCACCGATATGATTGCACTAATCATGTAAAAATCTTTTGCGATTCATGTTGTGTTTTGGACCTTTTAAAAAAAGATCTTCATCATCGATTCATTCAAAACATTGCTGAAATCTGCAGTGTTAGGGAATGCTTTGATAATTGACATTTTAATATGATCGCTTACATTTGGGTAATAATTGTTCCATTCTAGCAATAGTAATATGGCCAAAAAAACAGTAGCAATTTGTCTTTAGCAGCAGTAACACCAATTGGCCAAGAATGTCAGTTATCGAAATGTTCTACAAAGTTTTTACAGTCATTAAATCTGCACACATTACCACCATGGGTCATTGTGACACGCAATGGTCTGATTAGTTTATAAACTCTCTTTACAGAAAAGGGAAAGGAGGCTTATTTACTTTTACTTCCGCAGATTATAGCAACACGATCTGTTTTTTTTTCGCACACTACTTCTCTAATAACATTCCAAATGTTTGAATAGGCGTCGGTTATGAAATAAGGAACGACGTATTGGTCACTGCCATAATGCATATGGACATTTTCAAATGAAGAGAAACGAACTGTTAAAAATGTGTAAATGAAGTATATTTTTGTAGGCTCTACTTTTTATAGCACCCAGAGCCAAAGGCTCATCAGAGCTTCTTTAAGCTCCAATTTGCTGTCTTTGAGAGCAAATGTATGTTTGTATTGCGTTAATAAAACAAATTTCTTATCCTATGAGGAATTTTATTTATTTATTTCTACCTCGCCGCTTATGAGCTACGTACTTTATTTTATATGTTTTTACATTTGTGTTTCTAGGTTTATGTTTGTATGTCACCAATTGTCTCAAAGCTATTGAATGTTTTGCTTTTGTAGATAATAGTGTACAACATTTGCATTTGTTAAAGGCAATTTGTTTAAATTTGAATTTGCAACGGCTCATGCTCATATTTCGAATATTCCATTGCTTTGGTGCAATGAAAAACGTATTTTCCATTGCATTACAGTTTTCGAATTCAAAATCTCATATTTAATTTTAATTTAATTGAAATTAGACAAAAGATTATCGCTGGAATTTATTGCTTGCCTTTTTTGAAAGGAAAAAGATCTGAATTTGAAAAAAACCAAATTCAAGAAAGAGGGATATTTATCAAGTTTCAATAAAAATTGTCCTTTTCTCCAAAAAAAATTGGAGAATCAATCGTTGGAGTTTAAAATACTAACTGCTTTTAATGACATTACGTGAAATACTATAAACATATTTAAAACTAGGTAACTGCATGAAAAATAAATATTATATAAATAAATTTGAAAAAGACTTCAGGAAGTTTTTAAAAGTTAAAATCTTTCCGTCTTGAAATGTCACTAAATCATTTAAACTAGTGCAGCGACATCGATGTTTGGAAAAGCATCAATGTTTCTACCATTGATGTTTTGTGATTGATATTTTATATTTGAACAAAAAAGTTTCAGAAAAATCTGATAATTATACTTATGAGAAGACAGCTATTGAGCCCCCATTTTGTTTTTAAATTAACTTCTATTCCTACTTTTATAATCTTGAACAACACATTTTTGCTTCAAATATTATTTGAAGAATTCTCTTTTAACGCAACTATTATGGTATCTTACATAATTATTCTTGTTAATTCGTTTTAAATTAGTTTTATATTTCATATTATCTAGTTCAAAAAATATTTCCTTACAGTCCTAATCGTTTTGTATTAATCGTTTATGTCTTACTTCCAATGCTTGCACTATTCAGGCGCAAAATCAAAAATTGAAATGAAATTACTATTATTGATTCCTATTCAAGCTTCAATCATTAATACTTTAAATACATGCTTCATGTGTTTATTCTGCAGCATTGTCTAATTTACCAAAAAAAAAAAAATGCTTTAACAGTTAGTTACTAATAAATGTTGTTATTA
Source organism: Uloborus plumipes (assembly GCA_038373865.1). Classification (NCBI taxonomy): domain Eukaryota; kingdom Metazoa; phylum Arthropoda; class Arachnida; order Araneae; family Uloboridae; genus Uloborus; species Uloborus plumipes. The sequence continues at coordinate 130,819 of JAXGGA010001308.1, forward strand.
TTACTTAGTTTCGACAGTTCTGAAATCATGGTTGAAACTTAATTTGTTAAAGCACTGCCAAATGAATGCACTAACCCACTTAGAAATAGTTATTGATTATTGTGCTTGAATATTAGCAATACATTCAAAAATGTACTTAATATATTTTTCAAAAGATCGATGTTTCAATACCATTAAGTTTTTTTTTTTCTAACATTGATGTTTTGCTATCGATGACGCCCCCTAATTTAAACTGTCACAACACATAAAACTAATTTAATATCCTGTGAAAATGATTACGAAGTTTCTTCTCCTTTCCGAAAGCCTATCTTCTGTTTCAAGTGTTCCATCAAATCGTAAAACATCATTTCTTCCATAGATGACTTGACAGCTGACAAAACAAACCAATCGCCGAAATTTCCTTTCGCCAACAGCCAAATAAAATTGTCATGACCAGGAATAATTTTTGAATGCTGGAATAGTCTCTGAAGTACAGTCCTGTATGTCGGAATTGTCATTTTCATTACAAAATTGAGTTGATGGACAGCTGACAAAGCTAAAAGAGAAACAAACCATAGCCATAAAAACAGGTAAATTTTTACATTTAAAGCATTATGTGGCAAAACGCACAAAACATCAATGACATCTATATGTCCAGATGCCCCATATCTCTTAAAATGACAACTTGTTACTAGAGGAAACAGATCAATTGGCTGTTCTGTATGTTCCGCTTCGTAATATTTCGCGTATATCAGACCCAAATCTAAAAACTTGCCGGTGAAGTATTTATTGAGAAGGAGCGCTTGAATGAAGATGTTGATGATTGCTGTTACTTCGCATAGGAAATACAGGAGTGCAAATGCTCTGTGTGCACCCCATGTTTTTCTGATATAAGAAGCTGCTGCACTCAATGATTCTGGTTTTCCCTCTGGCGAACATTCTGTTATGAGATCATTGATGATTTGCATATGCTGGCCGTCAAAAGACTTCCATATCATATGAGGTATGTAAAACAGAAGAGCCTGTATGAAGAGAACTAAATGGATGTACTGGTAGAAATTTCTGTATGTGTATTCTGACGAGTCTTCAGAAGAGCCAATGCCAGGATGTGGGACTTCTTTTCCCCTCTGAAAACATACGATTTATAAAAAAAAATGTACATAACCAAATGAAGACACTAGTACCAGCATCTACGTCAGATTTTATAAAAACAAAACAAGCACTCACCTTCCCAATGTAGGCGGATTTGACAGAATAGGTTGACGAAGCCCAGCAATAACTCTCCAACATGGCGTCGCTGATGTCATTGGTAGGGTTGGATGAGCAGGCGATCCTGGTGCTGGAGAACGCCGTGCTGCTGACAAGAACGCAGCAGAACATGATCAGCAGGAAAGTCACGCGATAGTGCAGGTAGAATACAATCGATTCCGTGTTGCGGCGCTTTGAGGTCACCATGTTCCTCAAGTTGGACACGTTGTCGATCATCTTAGCAGTTGGGCTGCGGGAGCAGAAATATTTTGCAACAGTTTTCACAAAGTTTGAGTTAGGGCCTGGCTTCACATCAGCAGAAAACTGACTGAAACCGAAAATCCGGGTACCGTAAAACGGGGTGTATAGGAACAGCGGGGTCACTCGGACAAAACTTATCGACCGTGCAAGGAAATTCTTCATAAATATACTGTTAGGTATTTTTTCGCCATTAATTTTTTTTTAGAAAGGTAAGATCATAGGAAGTAGGAAAAAATTACTTTTGTCAATCTGGCAAAGCCACTAGATTACAAGGAGGGCTGCAAGTGGAAGGCTAGAAAACATCACGTTTTAATAGACTGCAAAACTTCATATGTAAGTACAAACCTTCTTACATGTTAAACCTAAGAGTGGTATGTTTCAATTATGCATGTATCTGAACAACAGAATATCACATTAGAATTTACATTTTTTACAAAGTGTGTCATAAAAATGAAGAATTCTGAAAAATGCCACAATAAAAAAAATTGCGGGGTGTATCGGAACGCTCTGTTCTGTTGTTCCAATTCAAACTTATTTGAAGAAACTGTTTGAAAAATCAAGATTCTAACCCCAATTCTTCCAGTAAAGACAAGAACAAGGAGTTATTACTGTTTATCCCTTCTCATGAGCAACTAGATCTTAGAATGAGAGAAAGTTGCAGACTTAAAAAGATTTTTGCTCCAAAAGACTTCTTTTTACTTAAAATACATGGGGGAAAGTCATACAGACTTTATGTATCAAAAGTCCAGCATACAGGCAAGGATGAATAAGTGGGAAAATCTTACAGGGCAATCCTCAAAACCCAGAGATTTTAAGAGACTAAAGAAAAGGCAGCATTCGTCCCAGAAGATGTTATGAAAAAACTTAAGCCAAGCCACAACTGCTACTTAAGAGGACAAATACATATTTTGTGGACGATATGAGTGCTTCAATTTATTTTACAGCTTTGTGTTTCAATTCAAAAGCATTTCTTAAAATTAATTTTAATTTTTCATAAGTTCAAAATTATTTTGAATTTTGACGAATATTAACGTTTACTTGTATAGAAAATAAATTTTTATTTGACAATAACTATCTGTTCTTATTCTCCCCCATCAATATTACTCATTTTTGTGAGACCTATCACAGGTTAAATTGAAAACAATAAAAATTTGAACAAGTGTTCCGATTGACCCCTATCAGCGGGGTGATTCGGAACACCCCTAAATTCCTGTATATATAAATAAAGACTGTTCGAAATGTTTTGTCTTCGCTTGGAATATCAAAAGCAAAGCAAGACCGAAGTTTTTACCTAAAAAATTAAATTGAAAAAAAAAATATTTTAACTATTTTTTTTACAATCAAAGCTGAAAAGTGTTCCGATTCACCCCATTTTACGGTACTTTGAATTTGAAGGAAATGTAAAGTACTCAAATTTTCGGTTTCGGTCGGTTTTCTGCTGATGTAGAAAAAGGCCCTTACTGAAATTTTGCATATGTGTTAGGAAATGTCTTTGAGCTCTGCGTAATATGAAGCAGGCTTTTAAAATTTCTACACCTTGAAAGCGCATTGCACTAATATGTAATCAGGCGAAGATCCAGAAAGAGTCCATGCCCCCTGCCCTGAGCAACCAAATGTTGCCTGAAGTTGTCTATTTTTTACGTCTTCTATTTCGAAAAAAATCGCACCACACTTTCGTTTTCGCACGAAAGTTGCACTTAGACCCTTCCTTTCCGAAAATGACCCACTCCTAAACCAGAATCTGAATCCGCCCTTGTGTATGATAAATGTCAAACTTATATGAAAAGAAGTAGGACGATTTGGGGTAAAGTGAAATGGTAAAATATTTTAGTTGATGTCGAGCTACCTATCTTGTAATATTTTAACTCTGTTCTTAAACATATTTGTGATTGGGATAAAAAAAAAAAGTAAATAGCTCTTGATCTAGGAAAAAAATTGTACAAGTTGCTTTCAAAATTTGACACACATATTGTAATATTTTGTGGTTTAGCAAAAGTTTTTTTTTTTTTTTGTTATTCAAGGATAAAGTTTTGTCATTAACATTTTAAGCTTGACTGAAGTCCAGTGCAGTACTTTTACAGTTAATTTTAGGCATGTTTTGATTTTAATTGTTCATTTCAATTTGTCAAATGCACGTGGGGCAAAGTGAAATAGTGCATTTTGTTTACTTATTTATTTGTTTATTAAATCACTTACCCATTGATCTGTCAATTATTATTTTTAATTTTTTGTTTTATTAATTCACTTTGAAGATTTCGATCCAAAATTTATTTAGTGTGTAGTCAAAAAAGAAAAGAAAAGAAACTAGGGGGGGGGGGGGACTGTTTTCAACAAGTAGCTGCGGTTTTTCTTTCTTTCTTTTTTTGGTATTTGTGAAAATTAAAATATGTTCTTTTGCAACAACTACAGTTCAGTTAGAGAACACTTAAACAATGTTTCAAGTCAATGAAATTTCACTTACCGATTTCCTCAAAATGGTAGTTTATTCAACAGACAGTCAAGTCTCAAAGATGAATCGATAGCAACATGTATGAGCAATAGAACATATTTTGCAGGGGAATTTAAAAAAAAAAAAAGCGTGGAGGAAAAATGAATGAGATTTTGATTTGTTGTTACTATTTTTTTACGCAACCAAATCCACTTTTAATGGAAATATTTTCCTTTGGATCCAATAAATTATCAAACATAACTCATTACTTTCAACAAAGAAAACCTATTTTTAAATAATCCAACATACCTCCTCTCCGCTAGTAGCTCAATGAATTATTATTTTTTTTTATCTTCTCATAAAAAAAAGTTTTAAAATTCAATAAAAGTAAAGAAAACGCACAAATAGAAACATTTTCATAAAATATTAAAAAATATTGTAGTTTCTCATCAGATAATTTTTAGATCGTATTTTTTTTACAATACTTATGCTGTTTCATGCGTATTTGAACATAATGACTTGTTATTCATTTTTATAAATGATCTCGTTCAAAAGCTCAACACTAGAAAATTCGGTGTTTCTGATGTGCAATCAATAATATAGCTAGCTCATTTGCATTCGTTCGTTGCTACTTTCGTTTTGATTAAAGATTGCATCATCGAATTCCATTATTGTCGAATGTGCAATGTGCATGCGAACGCGGCATCTGCTCAGCCTTCCAAGTTCTTCCTCATCCATTTCTTTTTTCTTCTTCTTCTTTTCTTTCTTTCTTCTTCTTCCTCTTCTTTTTTTATTGTGAATCTTGTAAATAAATTTTAACAATGTAATATTTCCCTCAAATATCCCAACTGAAACTAGTTAAGCAGACATTTGTGCCGAAAATATTGCGATGATGGACTCACATTCAGCACTGAAGCTGAGTCGAATTACAGTCAAAAACTGCAATCGGACTGAAGTCAAACATTACAGTAGTACAAAACTGCACTCTAGGATTTGAACTCTTTAAAAAATTACCTTAAAACAGGGTGAATCGCTACTCTTTTTTGCTTTGACCTAAAAAAAGTAATTAAACGTTTTTCTCCTACAATGCAACAAAGTGGCAATATGGCTAGCTCATTTGCATTCGTTCGTTCCGACTTTCGTTTTGATTAAAGATTGCATCATCGAATTCCATTATTGTCGAATGTGCATGTGAACGCGGCATCTGCTCAACTTTCCAAGTTCTTCCGCATCCATTGAATCCCTTATCACCTGTTGAATGCGGGCCAGATGCCGTTCATCAATGCCAAACGATACCACTGCAGGTATATGCAAAGTAAGGCTGGGAAAATAGGTTTTTGTTTGGAAAGAAATGGAGTGAAGAGGGCATTTCTCTCATTTCTAATCACAGACCTCAACATTATTCGGCAAGTATGAGGTTTCGGTGAGTATTTTAGGGCTTATTTTTTCCCGCATAAGTTACTTATGCAAAAAATTAACTGTTGTTTTTACGGTATAATACTGGCAGCCAAGGTTCCAATTTAAAACGGTAAAATGAGCAGTAATAACTCTGAAACTAGCAATTTTACAGTTTCTCGCTGTAAAGTGAGAATAACAGTTTATTGCAGTAAAATTTAGGTGTATTATACTATAAAAACAACAGTATAATACTGGTAGCAGAGGTTCCGGTTTAAAACTGTAAAATGCTCAGTAATAAACTGCTAAGTTAGCAATTTATAATTTATTTCTGTAAAATTAGTAATTTTACAGTTTATTACTGTAAAATTAGAAACTTTTACAGTTTCTTACTATAAAATTCTGTAAAATTAGTAATTTTACAGTTTATTACTGTAAAATTAGAAACTTTTACAGTTTCTTACTATAAAATTGTACTGTAAAAATAATATTCATTTTTTACAGTGTATATAGAATGTGGGTTAAAGTGAAAAAGCGAGGCAAAGTGAAATGGGAAAATATTTTTTCTGTTTTTAGCACCACCTATCTGAAGCCACAACTGTTGGTGTCAAAAAGTTTCTCTGAAAATCAAAGAATATGATAATACGAGCAATTTTCCAAAAATAATTCTCATTTTGTTATATTTTGCTATAACTCAAAAATTATTTTTGTTGTTATGAAATGATGAAGTTCTTGTTACTATTTCAAATATTAGTTGACACCTACTAATACTCGGGGCACTATTTATTTATTTACTTGTTAAGCTAGTTTTTAGCCTACTTTCCCGTTAAAAATAAAAGAAACGAAAAAAGCATTAAAATTGGCTTAATGCATCTAAAAAATGTCGCCAAGTCCAAAAAATGTCGCCAAGTCCAAAAAATATCGCCAAGTAAAAAAATATCGCCAAGTAAAAAAAAGTCAAAACGAAACAAAAAAATGAAATAAATATCGAAAAATTAAAAATTTGAAAGTAGGGTATTGAGATGGGGAATTTGTGTGTCGGTCTGTCGGTCTGTCTGTCTGTCCCCCCCTAACAACTTTTGAATGAACATTCCGATTTGGACAAACTTTTTTTTGTTGGAAAGATCTCGGCGAGTACAGCTCATTCCCATATTTGATTTTTTGATTTGAACAATTTTTGGTTCAACTTTGAGCCGTTCAAATAACCGGTCCCGCGATACTAACTTTTGAATGAACAGTCCGATTTGAACAAACTTTTTTTTGTTCGAAAGATCTTTTCAAGGATACTTCATTCCCGTACCTACATTTTTGATTTGAACAATTTTTGGTTCAACTTTGAGCCGTTCAAATAACCGGTCCCGCGATACTAACTTTTGAATGAACAGTCCGATTTGAACAAACTTTTTTTTGTTCGAAAGATCTTTTCAAGGATACTTCATTCCCGTACCTACATTTTTGATTTGAACAATTTTTTCGTTCAACATTGAACCGTTCAAAAAAGCTCTCACACCTAATAACTTTTGAGTGAACAGTCCGATTTAAACAAACTTTTGTTTTGTTCGAAAGATCTCGGCAAGGATGCTTCATTACCGTATTTAAATTTTCAATTTGAAAATTTTTTTCATTCAACATTGAACCGTTCAAACAACCTTTCCCCACCTAATAACTTTTAAGTGAACCTTCGGAATTGAATAAACTTTTTTTTGTTCGAAAGATCTCGGAGAGGCTCCTTCCCATATTTCACTTTTCAATTTGAACAATTTTTCGTTCAATGATGAACCGTTCAGAAAAAATTTTAACATGAGCGCCTACGGAGAAATTTAAATTGAATGTTGATTCTGAACTTCAAGGCGGATTTCCTTCAAACTAACTTTGTAAGAAAATGGTTTTGATAAATAATGTATTGTAAAGTACTTTTCTGAATAATCTTCTGTGAGACTCTGATTCCGACTCCGACTCCGCAGACATGGCGGAAATGCAAGCTCAGAAAAAAATGACTGACTGGGCAGACGATTTTTTGTTTATTTATTTATTTGTTTTGTTTAATTTATTATTATTATGATTGGGTCATTCCACGTCAGTTCACCCGGTCATGTAACCCATGTCCTCGGATTTTGATAAAATTTGGTGTATTTAATATTTTCATGGTGGTAAGTAACCATATGAATTCTTTTGCCCATATGTGATCTAGTTTTTGTTTTACAGGTCGTCAAACTTTTCAAAAAATTGCATTTTCTGTCAACCGCTAAGCCTAATCTGCATGTATACGTATCTCTTCAGTAAATTGTGACGGGTGCAGAAATCTTTCAATATTTCCAAAAATTCTCAGATATGTTGCTGAAAGTATGAGAATTTAATAAAAAAATACTTGAAATTTATATAATATAATTTTGTTCGAATAAAATTTGAATAAACTACGACAAGCATTTTTTTTCTTGTGCAAAACTTGAGTTTACTTAAGTGGCATTTCACGAAAAGGCGGAGGTCCTATTCAATAATGGAAGCATTCGAAATGAGCCTGAAAGTGTGTTCTATCATTGCAAAGAATAAAATTAGTGGTTTTTTTCGTTTTCTTGTTGCTGTTGCACAATATACACATTTCAGTATCAAAATTTTTGAAAAAAAAGTTCTAGTCATTTTCCTAACCTAAATTTCACTGAAAAGCACACATACCTTTATTTTTAAGGGGTCTAGTACCCTTTCGGTGAAGAAAATATGTCGAAAAATTGGTAAACTTAAAAGTGACTTGTTTCAAGATCTATTAGTTTTAATTTCATGAAATTTTAACCAAAAATGAATTCATCTCTATTAATCTTTTTGATTCCAAAATGTAAGTTATGGGTGTTTTTGAAGTTTTTACGCAATTATTTTAATAAAGTGAAACTTTTTGTTTGCCGGTAATTTAAAACATACTGCGTGCAGCATTACTCTTTTGTAAAACAAGATATCCACTTAATTTTTTTTTCTAGAGTAGAAAAATAATGTATGTTTAAAATGACGAAGAATTAGATTGATTAAATACTCCTTACCCACAAAATAAATTTTGAGATTAAAAATTCAAATTTTGATGCATTTTTAAAAACTTTTTATCGCTACAATTTGAAAAGTTTCAACACAAGAAAAAGTTTGGTTCATTAAATTAAGCATAATTAGTACATGAGCACTTGTATAAAGTTTCGTGCACTTGAGATTATCCGTTTCCGAGAAATGCTGCGCGCAACGAGTAAAATTGTAGTTTCGAGAAAATCAACTTCAAAAGTCGGTTTTAAACATCTGTCATAATGGTAAACAAATGCGATTTGCAAAATTAGGTTTCTGCTGTTTTCCTCATATTTTCCGTTCTACTGGAAATTTTATTACGGGGTTTGTCTTAAAATATTCCCATTATTTCAAAGTTCCAAAAAAAGTTAAATACAAAAAATCAATTTTTTGAACTCTTAAAGGGTACTAGACCCCTTAAGTGTATTTACAGTTCTATTATGCTACTTAAAAATCATCTTAATCCCTTATTAAGCAAAAGGAAAAGTGAGAAATAATTTATGACTTTAAAATTCAGTTGGTAAGTTCAGCAAAATATCAGATGTAGAAAAAAGATGTGCAAAACATGAATTTACTTTAGTAGCTTTCTATGAAGAGGCGGAGGTCATATTCAATAATAGAAGCATTCGAAATAAACCTAAAGGTGTGTTCTATCATTGCAAAGAATAAAATTAGTGGCTTTTTTTCGTTTTCTTGTTGCTATTGCACATTATACACATTTCAGTACCAACATTTTTGAAAAAAGTTCTAGTCATTTTCCTAACTTAATTTTCAATATTTTTTGCATAAAAGAAGCATTGTTCATGCTTTTGTAGCATAAAAACGTACTATATTTAGTTTTAATGAATTATAATTGCATTGAATGTGCGAAGAAGAGATAGGATAGCACAATCTTTAAAGTAAAAATAATAATTAAAAATGTGAGTTTCTGAATATTATCGGATTGTTTGTCTTTGAAGTGTTTGTGTGATCATGTTTTCAGCAAATTTAAGGAATATACTGTTTGATATTTTAACGCTCAACCTTCCTTGCATTTGCGCATGTATCAGGTCTCTTCTTATTTTATCAAAATATGGGTCATAGTGATAAGAGGGATAAAGAATGTGAGTGGATTTTCTATTTTGGTTTGTTTGTTTTTCACTGGATTCGCTTATCAGGAAGGTTGGTTTGCGCTGATAAATAATAATAGGACATAATTAAAAAGCTAGAGCCCCGGAAGGACATAATTCAATAAAAATAAACTCGAAATTTCAGCATCCAGTTAAGAGCAAATACAGCTTTCGACACTTGCTATTGGAGTTTAAAAGAAAAAAATTGAAAATTTTCAAGTAAGTGACTATGCTGGATTTGAAGCAAGACTATCTTTTACCTAAGAAAGGACTATTATCTTTACTATAACCAAGAAATGGTAAGATGTTAGATGAAATAACTACGTCAAACGGTCCGTAACATAAGATTCTGGAAGATGTTACTATTCTCTTCAAAAGGAGATTGAATATGTACAAAATAAGTATTCCGAATATTTCATGATAACGTGACTTCAATAAGTACTGTCTGACGTCGGAAATGCAAGGAAGGTCGAGCGTTAAAATATCAAACAGAATATTCCTTAAATTTGCTGAAAACAGGATCATGCAAACACTTCAAAGACAAACAATCCGATAATATTCGGAAACTCATATTTTTCATTGTTATTTTTTCTTCAAAGACTGTGCTATCCTATCTCTTCTTCGCACATTCAATACAATTATAAATCATTAAAAATAAATATAATACGTTTTTATGCTACAAAAGCATGAGCTATGCTTCTTTTACACAAAGAATATTGAAAAATAAGTTAGGAAATGACTAGAACTTTTTTCAAAAATGTTGGTACTGAAATGTATATATTGTGCAAAAGCAAAAAAAAAAAAAAAAAACGAAAAAAGCCACTAATTCTGTTCTTTGCAATGATAGAACACACTTTTAGGTTTATTTCGAATGCTTCTAATATTGAATATGACCCCCGCCTCTTCATAAAAAGCTACTAAAGTGAATTCATGTTTAGCACATCTTTTTTCTACATCTGATATTTTTCTGAACTTAACAACTTAATTTGAGAGTCATAAATTATTTCTCACTTTTCTTTCTGCTTAATAAGGGATTAAGATGATTTTTAAGTAGCATAATAGGACTGTAAATACACTTAAAAATAAAGGTATGTTTGCTTTTCAGTGAAATTTAGCTTAGGAAAATGACTAGAACTTTTTTTCAAAAATTTTGATACTGAAATGTGTATATTGTGCAACAGCAACAAGAAAACGAAAAAAACCACTAATTTTATTCTTTGCAATGATAGAACACACCTTCAGGCTCATTTCGAATGCTTCCATTATTGAATAGGACCTCCGCCTTTTCGTGAAATGCCGCTTAAGTAAACTCATGTTTTGCACAAGAAAAAAAATTCTTGTCGTAGTTTATTCAAATTTTATTCAAACAAAATTATATTATATAAATTTCAAGTATTTTTTATTAAATCCTTATACTTTCAGCAACATATCTGAGAATTTTTGGAAATATTGAAAGATTTCTGCACCCGTCACAATTTACTTAAGAGATACGTATACATGCAGATTAGGCTTAGCGGTTAACAGAAAATCCAATTTTTTGAAAAGTTTGACGGCCTGTAAAACAAAAACCAGATCACATATGGGCAAAAGAATTCATATGGTTACTTACCACCATAAAAATAATAAATACACCAAGTTTTATCAAAATCCGAGGACATGGATTACAAAATCCCGTTTTCCTGGGTGATTTGACATGGATTGACCCGATTTTTTTTTGGCAGACGATATTTTTTTATTTTTTTTTGTTAACAAAATTTTGTCATTCACGAGAGCATTTTATTCTTTATTTATATTTAACAACTGGCAACGGATTAAAAATGAAATTCAAGACATTTTATTAACGAACGAGTTTTTTTTTTCTTTCTTTGATAAAATGTGTTTTGAAGTTCTTTGTACTTTTATTTTATTTGTTTATTTTTTTTCTTTTGAAAACGATTGTGGAATTTTTCTACGGAAGAACTATAACAGTTACATTCTTTAAAAGGTGCGACAAAACTTAATTGACTCGTTTATTTAATTTTTACGTGTCTATTTCATCTGATGAGAGGGGTATATTTTGCTTTTAGAAATCAGCTTTAAGTGCTATAGAGGTATGTTTGACATAATTTTCAGTTTCAGATAATCAAGAGAATATTGATCAGATGCTACAATGCCGATTTCGATGTACGGGGAAGTAGGCTCGTTTAGTTCTTGACAGAACTTCTTGTTATTTTAAATGTTCTGCACAGTTAGTGAAGTGCGTAAGGGGCTAAGTGAATGGGGCAAAGTGAAACAGTTCATTTCGTTCAGTTATTCAATGCCCAGTTAAATCACTCAATCATTGAGGAATTTATTCATTTGCATTCCTTCATTTAATAATTCCCTTATTTATTTATCGTTTCTTTCATTATTTTCTCATCACATTTTACAGATTTAATGTATTTAATTACTCATTACATTAATTTAATATGCATTATGATTATCAAGCTCATCTTCGATTTCATTTATCTTCTTCGTTTTTGAGTTTTCTTCATCATTTCAATAAACAAACAATTTTAGTAATTTAATCGAATTACTCTAATACATTCAAGTAAATATGTTTATTATCTCTCCCCCCCGCCTTCATCCACACACACTCTATTAAACTCCATCAGATGTCACACAATAGTATCTATAAATGCATAAGTATTTGTACTGGGTGATAATAACTCGTGATGTATTTCTGCATAACGGTATAATATAATTTTCGATAAGAGAGTCTTGAATTGATCACATCTATGGGGTTTTGGAGATTTGATACAGAATTCGTCACACATTTAACACACAATTACACACATTTATATCGGTTACAGTTCGGTATGCACAATAATTTACGTGCATGTCACTATTCAGGTTTACACGGTCAGTAGGGAGGAACACACACGGCTCTTTTGAACACACAAGTGTGAATTTTTTGTGGTGTAAAAAAACGAGACACACTTTTTTACGAAGGGTGTTGTACAAGGGGACACACGGCACCACATGCACAAATGGGACATTTACACAGGTCACTGACGTGAGACAGACTTAGTAGCGTACACATTTACAACACAGGACAGATGTGTGTTACGTGACATTGCAAGGGCACTGATTCTATTGGTGTATGAGTGTGTTAAGTATACACACGACGTGTGCAGGCACTGTTGTAGGGCGGACACACTTACATCATGTTGTAGGGCATGATGTCGTGGAATGGGCACTTTAGGGCTTTACTCTGGTTACACACACAGTACATTGTGGTTTAGTGGTGATTGATGTCTATATATTGTGTTAGGTAAAAAGGTTTGATGATTGCGTTAGGGTTGTGTGATATAGGTGGATTGGATAGTACGGTGGGAACAGGGACTCACACACAGCAGTGGACAATGCGGGTGTTCACAGGACACAGGTAGACAAGTATTTTGTCATAGGGTCAGGTGTACACACATTTTCACACTATGAATTTGGTAGTTAGGTGGGTCATGGGTTTGGCGGTGTGACAGGGGCGGTTGTGTGTGTCTATGTGACGAGGACACAGGAAACAGTGAGTGTTTATGGGGGGGTAGAGTTGGGATTTTGTACGTTCGTATCAGGTTTTCACGATTGCGACAGGGGTTTTTATGGGACACAGAAGGAGGTCATGTAATTGGATATGCACACACTGGGTCACACATTTATGTTGGTAATATTGTGGCGGTTGTGGATGTAAAAGGTGAGGGTCACTTTTTGCGGGAGATGATGGGAGTGGTTTGGTACACGTCAAACACACATACACTATGGGACTAGACACTGTGAGTTTAGTGTGGGCACGGAATATTACAGGGTGCAGTCTTGTGGGGTGAAACGTTAGTGTGCACATGATCACACAGGTTTCCACGGGCACACAATCACTAGGTCCACATGGTCACAGTAAAACACACTGTCATGTGGAGGAGTGCAGTGGGGAATGAATGGTATGGGGGGTATTGGAAGGTGGGTGAGTGTTTGGTGATGGGTGGTTTAGTGGAGGGGGGTGTGTTGGACACATTTTGTTGTGGTGGTAGTGTGAGGAGAAGATTCTTAAGTAAAGTGGACACACATGTGTGAGCGTATTAAGACACATTTTACACACAATTGTTTTTCAGAGACTGATGAGGAGTCGGAGAGGTGACATGTAGGGGGTGTACGGGAAGTTTGGCAGTGGTAGGAGTTTTTAGTATGTGTTTTGTATGAGGTGATAGTGATCTTTGAGTTAGGTGTGGTGTGTGGAGTGGGAAATTGAGTGTATGGAGATTGTGAGAGGATATGAGATTGGATGGAGTTTATATAGGGTGGTGGAATGGTGGTGGTGTTGTTGTTGACGGATGCATGGAGAAGGAGAGGGTGTTGCACGTGTCGGGTTTTTGTTGCCATTTTAATATACAGTTTGACACATAATTTTATGTTGGTACACTTGTGCGACACATAGACAAAGTCAGGGCGTTGTACACACAAGGGTACACTGGGACACAGCGTTTTTGTTTATTTTGTTCACTAGGATGTGGCGACTTGTAGTGAGTGAGGTGTGGAGGTGGGTGTGTGTGGACGGATAGTGTTGGAAATTGAACAGGGTTAGGGCGGACATTTTGGTTGGGTATGATGGGTGTTTGGGTTGTATGTGTACGTATATTTGTGGAGTTTTGTAGGTCAGTGGGATGGACATATTATATTGGTGGATTGGGATGGTTAGGGTTCACTTGTAAGATGGGAAGTACGGTTTACACACTTGGGTTGAACAGTGTTTCACTTACATTTTGGTAAGTACATTTTTACAGGGTATTTACTGTTATGTGTTGGGTGTGGTGTGTGGACGGAAAGGGGGAGGATAGAGAGTGTGAGGTATGTGTGACCAGATTGAGGACAGAGATGATATTGTTAGTGTTTACAACACATTTTTTACACAGTGTGTAGACATAGAGCATATGGTGTGTTTCAAACTATTGGTATGGTTTACACTTTTGGCACACATGATGGGAGTTATTGTTATTGCACGTGATAGATTGGCATGACAGGTGTGACGGTGAGGTTGTTCATTGGTTGGGCAGGGGGGACACATGAAGGTCAGGGTTGATAGGAGTGTGGTAGGACGGCGTGTAAGAGATGGTGAGTATGACACACACGAGTTGTTGTCATTTTGCTGATGGATGAGCTTTGTGTAGAGGGGTATAATGTGGTATGTTGGTATGAGTATTTGTCATGAACGAGTTCGTAGTTTATATGTGATGTGGTAGGTGTAGATGTAATATGTTTTTTCATGGAAAGGATGTTGATGGTGGATATATACGTAGTAGTGCCTGGGTAGTGATATAATTATTTAGTTTTGGAGTGTTCTATTGACGAGAGTTTATGTATATTGGAGTAGATATGGGTATTGGTATTGAGGGGAGGTGGTCAGTGGTGACATTAGAAATAACTGTAGGAAGGATTTTTGATGTGGTGTTGATGGGTCAGGTATTGTAGTGGAAAGTGGGGGCTTATGTATGGTGTCAGGACGTAGTAAAGTTGGATGGGTGGTGTTGAGTTATTGGGAATGAGGTAGTCTTGGGTGGTGTGAGACATATGGTTTCTTGGTGGGGGGTGTTTTGGGGATGGGTTGATTGTTGGGCAGTTGTTAGATTCTGAGTGTTTATGGGGGAGTATAGGGATTGGTATGAGTATGGAATTGAGTAGGGACACATGTGTGGGTCATGCCTTCTTGATGAGTGTTTGTGATAGGGGTACACGACGATTATGGGGTGAACACAATGTTGAGTGTTCTGGATATAGAGAGTTTCTTATATATTAGTTAGCGAGGGTTGAAGGTATGATGGGGACATGTGATGGGGAGTTGTTGTTTTATGGATATGTGGGGGATAGGGATTAGGGGGAGTATTGGTGGGAAATGTGTTGGAGTTAGTGTTGTTTATTTGTGAGAGGACACTGGGGTAGATTACGTGTGAGTTTTGGGTTGGTGGGGGTAGACTATGTGGACTTAGATGCGAGATATGGAATGTAGATTATTGGTTGTGGCGTTGATGAGTGAGATTAATGGCATGTATTTTGTGAGTATGTATTTGGTGGTGGGACGATATTATAGTTTTGTAACAGGGTAGATGGGGTAGAAGGGGGGTGGTGGGTTAGGGGAGATTTTTGGGTTTTGGTAGGGAGTGATTTTTTGTTTGTGAGGTTGTAGGTGGTGTGTGAGGATGAGTTTGTGTGAATTGATTTGTGATGGGTTGGGATGGGGTTTGTTTGTAGTTGTTGAAGGGATGAGTTTTTGATGGGTGTGTTTTAAGTGTTTTGAGTATTGGTGTGGTGGTGTTGATTTTATGGGATATAGTTATGGGGGAGGTAGGGAGAAAAATTGTGGGGAGGGTAAATTTAAGAATGTGGGAGATAGGATTTTGTGATAAAAAAAAAAATATATATATATGGGGAGGAGATTGGTGAAGATTGGGAGAGGGGGGGGGGGGGATGATTTTGGTTGGGGGGTGTTGTGTGGGTATGTTGTGGAGGGGAGATAGTAGTGGAAGGTGTGTGGGGTGGGGAGGATGTTAGGTATTATATTTGGGGTTGAAGGGGAAGTGAGGATGGGGGGGTTATAGGGGTGTATATTGTAGTGGTTGGGTTGATTTTATATTGGGGGTGAGGAGGGGTGATAGGTGGGGGTGAAGGGGGGAGGGTGAAGAGTGTAAAGGAATAAATTGGGAGAGTGTTGGGTGGTGTAAGGTGGTTTGGTGTTGGTTTAAGATGTTGTTTGGGGGGGTTGTGGGGGGGGGGGTGTGAGGAGGTGTATTTGAATATGGGGAGAAGGTGAGGGTAATTTGGGAGGTAGTTTGAAGGTGAGAGATGTTTGGATATGGGTTGTGGGAGTTATGAGTTAGATTTTTTTTTTTTGAATTTGTGGAGTTGGGTTTGGGGGTGGATGTAGGAAGGGGTGAATGGGAGGTGTGGTGTGGGGTTTGTTATTATTGTTGGGAAGGAGTGAGGGAATTTGGGGGATATTTGGGGGATTGTAGATTTTGGGATGTGTTGGTGTGTGGGGGGTTTTTTTGAAGTGTTGGAGATTGGTTTGGGGTTTGTAGTGGAAGGATAGGGGAGGTTTGGGTATATTGGGGGAGGGGTGGGTGAAGGTGGGGTTATGGAGAGGGGGATTTTAGGGTGGGGATAGGTTTAAGGATTGAAGGTGTTTTATGTGTGTTGTGTATTGTAGTGGGGGTGGAAGAGATGGGAGATTGGTTTGGTGTGGGGGGTAGTGAGGGGTATGGAGGTTTGGGGGTAGTTTGGGGGGTAGGTAGAGATGGATGGAGAATTGTTTGAGTTTGTTGTTGTTTTGATTTTGAGTTGTTTTGATGAGGGTGGTTTGGTGGGTTGAGTTTTTGTGTTTGAAGGGTTTTGTTGTATAATTGTTTGTTTTAGGGAGGGATATGTTGTATGAGAGAGAGTGGGGTTTAGAGGGTGGGGATGGTTTTTTGGTTTGGGTAGGAGGGTAGTATTGGGAGGGGAAGAGGGGAGGTTATTTTTGGGATGGTAGGTGGGGGTGGGAGGGAGATTTAGAGGGTTTTTGGAGTGTGGAGGTGGAGGTTTATTTGGTTGTTGAGTAAGTTAGGGTGTGGGTTTAAAGAATTTTAATGGGAGTGTAGGGAATTTAGGGGAGAGATGGTGGATTGTTGGATGGGTTGGAGGTTGGGGTTTTTTTTTTGTTGGGATGTTGGGAGTGAAAGAAGATGGGGGGTTTTAAGTGAGGGTTTTATTGTTTTTGAGGGTGTTGATATAATGGTTATAGTGTGTGTGGGTTTGTTTTGTATTGGGGTTAATGGTGGATATTTGTTTGGAGGATGTTATTGAGGATGAAGATAGTTTGGGGGTATGTGGAGTTTTTGGGGAGGGTGGTAGAGAAGGTTGTGTAGGTAGTGGGGGGTTAGGTTGTGGGGTGGTTGTTATTGTTGTGATTGGTGTTTTTGTTGTGATTTGGGTAAGGTAGTTTAAGAGAAAAGGGGGCTTTGGGTTGAGGGTAGGAGTGGAGATATTGTAATTTGATGATGAGTAGGGGGTAGGTTTTGTATTTTGGGGGGGATTGGGTGGGGGGTAAGGAGTTTTGGGGGAGTGGGTGTTTTTGGGGGGGAGGTGTGTGTTGGATGAGGGTGTGGGTGGAGGTGTGGGGTAGGTAGTAGGAGGGGGTGGTGTGAAGAGGTAGTGGTTTTGGAGATGGTTTTGTGGTTGGGTGAATGGATTGACATTCGGGATATTGTGGATGGTTTGTATGGTGGGTTGGGGGGGATGATAGTGTGTAGCTTGATGTTTATGGGGGGTAGGAGTGGTATAGGTGGACATGGGATTGTATGGTATTGGGAGGTGACATGGATGAGGGGAGGGTATGTATTGATGTTTTGTAAGTGGAGGGTCGTTGAGGCGCGTAGCTTATAGGGTCGGAGAAGTTAATTATGATAAAATATTGTGTGTGAGGGGTTTTAAGATGGAATTGTGTGTGGTATAGAGGATAGTGTGTATATAAATTATTATAGATATAAACTATATACTATATATATATTATGTATAATATATAATATTTTGTGGTGGGGTTTTATATATTTTTGTTGTGAGAGATATGGGGGGGTTTGTAATGTATCATGTGCAAGGGGGTGGTGGAGTTGGATTGGATACACGGGTTGGTGTATAGTTGGATGGGATGTTAAGGGGGAGGGTTTAGGGGGTGGTTGTAGTGAGAGAGAGGAGGGTGTTTTTTGGTTTTTTTTTTTTTTTTTTTTTTTTTTTATTTTTTTAATTTTTTTTTTTTTTTTTTGTGTGATATGGGGAGTTGGAGATTTGTAGATGTGAATTTGTGGTTGTGGGGGGGGGGGGGGGGTTTGGAATAAGGAATGTAGTAAGATAAGAGGGGAGAGGGGGTGATTGGTTGGTTTGGGTTGGTGTGATATGGTGGTTGGTGTTAATGATGATTAGGATGTGTAGGGATGTGAGTGAGTATTGTTTGTGGGGGGGGTGGTTTGTTGGGGGGGGTGGGGGATAATATTGGATTAGTGTGGGGTGGGGGATTGGTTTAGGTGGAAGGTGGGAGAGATATGGGGGTGTTTGAAAAAAAAAAAAGAAGTAGGTAGGAAGGGGTGGATGTAAAGAAGTTTGGATTGGGGTTTTTTTTTTTTAGTTGGAGATATGGTGATGGAGATTGGGGAGGTATTAAGGGTTGGGAGTGTGGGGGGGGGATTTGTGAAAAAGGTAAGTATTAAGTGATAGGGAGGGTTGGATTGTTTGTTTTGAGTTGGTTGTGATTGTAGGGTTTGGTGGTGGTGTGTGTTTTTAATGTGGGAGGTATTTGAGGATGGTGTTGGGAGGGATAAGTGTGAGGAGGGTTAGGTTTGTGTGTGTTTTTTTGGTGGGGGGGAGGGATGGGGGGATAGGAGGATTGGACACGTTGATATGTAATGACGTGTGAGTTAGGGGGTGTGTGTGAAAAAGGTTTTGTAAATAATTGGATAGTGAGGGGTGTTGTTGTGTTAAGGAATGAGTTGTTAGGAGTGTGGGTTAGTAGGGGTGTATGGGGAATTTATGGGTTTTTGGTTTTTTTGTTGGTTGGGTAGTTTGTGGTTGGAGATTATTGGATGGTGGGGGTGGGGGGGTGGGGGGTTAGGGGTTTAGGGGTTGGGGGGGGAGGTGATTAAACGGTTTTGGTTTTTTGTTTTTTTTTTTTTTATTTTAGTTGGAAGATAGTAGGTTGTGTGTGGAGATATGGAAGGTGGAGATAGAGGAACGAGAGGGATGGGGAAAGATTAGTGAAATGTAACGCCTCGGCACTCAATTGGTACGGTGTAACAAGGGTGGGCAGTGGAGGTTGGGATCGCCCCCATGGGCGAGTGTACGAGCGCTCTCACACCGGTGTGGGGAATATTCTCACGCGTTGCAGGTAACATCATAGAAATCTTTTAGGCGAGTATTTGGAAATGTTTGGGGGAAGAAGGTTTGGGCCTCTCACCCAGAAATATTTCGGAATTCAAGTCCGAAATTTTTGTGGATTAATATTTGAGAACCAGTAATACATAATAAAAGTAATGTGTATGAAAGTAAACCAATTGCCCTTCCCTTGAAAATTCCTAGATTCGCCCTTGTGGGCACATTAGTATTTCCTTCTATGCATAAGCAATTTGTGATACTGATGTTTTAAAAATCGCTCCGTGCTCACCCTTACCCATCAGGGCCGCCGCTACCAGCGATGGGGGCCGGTACCAATTTTAATGCCGGGCCCCCATGCAACCCACCCCCCCAAATTGCATATTTTAATGCTGTCCTTTCAGCACATTTGCAATTGTAAAAAAAAAAAAAGCGAAAAAAATTTTTTTTTCTGAAATACTTTTTTTTTTAGTTACGAAAGTGCGCACCTGATTTTATTTTCACGTTATTTGTGTCGCCAGATGATTTTAAAAAGCGATGCAATTTCCTTTGCGCAAGCGTGTTTCATTCATTAGTGTTTGTACTAGCAATTGTTTCATATTGAGAATCGGCAATGGAAAGCGAGATTTTTTTAATGAAATTATTGACACTAAAATGGGAAAAACATGTTCATAACCTTACGGGCCCCCCAAAGCTCCGGGCCCCGGTACTAAAGGTCCAGTATCCCCCCCCCCCCAAACGGCGGCCCTGCTCTTACCGTTAAAGGTATATGAAGTTAACAAGAAATTTTGAAATATCTTTTTTATGTTATAAGAAAAACAATAAAATGAGTAAAACTTACATGATATCTTTCCTCCAAATATGATACTCTTTAGTGCCGTACTACCGATGCCGTACCGATGCACTAAGCTTTATGAAAGGATTCGCTTTTCACGAAGGAAGATCCTTCTCTAGCAGTTCTTCAAAAAAAAAAAAAAAAAAATTCTTGCTCACACCATATCGCTAAACACGTGGACACATTCTCTTGAAGCCCCTTCCTCTCTGGGGGGTCTACGGATGGTCAGAGGGATTTTTTAATGCCCATTGTAATGCATCTGTGGACAGTGTCTTCTTTCCTCGTTAAGAAGAGTGCAATAAAAGAGAGTGGTCTTATCTGCGACAGAATCATGAGAAGTATTTGAAATGGGGAAAAGTGCACAAAAGGAAATTTATTTCTTAGATAGCAAGCTGTCACGTTTCCTAATTTTTAAGCCACGTTCGCAAAGGAGCTAATTCTAATATAATTTGTTTTTGCAAAAGAAGATATCCACACTTTTCTAGTGTTGTATATTCGGCGTTGTGATATATTGAATGAAAATCTTGAGGGGGACTTTTTTTCTGTTTGGTTCAAGAATACAAACCCCAAGGTCTATTTATTATTTCCAATGCCCCGTCGAGTAGGTGGGTGGTCAGAAAAAGGGAAAGTGTCAATTGTTGAATGGAGGGATTGGATCTTCTTATTTCCACATTTTAACGGGTTTTGTTACTAGAAGAAAAATAATTACTCGTGTAAGGATGGCATAAAACGCAAAAGGCCCACAGTAGGAAACTGATTAATTCACAGATGGTTCATCAAGTGCAATATAGAGACGGAAGTTTTTATAATTGAATCGTTTATTTTGAAAAGGTAACATCTCTATTTTGATCTCCTCTGTCTCTTTAGAAAATTAAACAGCGCACGGTTATATTTTTGAATGTCATAATCAATGAAAAAATGCCTTTAGTTAAGTACACAATTACTGCAATAATTTACCAAATAACCATTGATTATGACATTCAAAAATATAACCGTGCGCTGTTTAATTTTCTAAAGAGACAGAGGAGATCAAAATAGAGATGTTACCTTTTCGAAATAAACGATTCAATTTTAGTTCGGGCTGAATTTAATTTTGATACACAAATGATATCTAGCTCTGACCTTTTTTTTTTCCTCTAGTGTAAGAATTCCAAAATATTGAGAGGAACTTTTCCTCAGTTCAAAATATTGGGGGGGACATGTCCCCCTCGTCCCCCCCGCCAACGACGCCCGTCATAGGGAGTACTGCATATAAAATATGATACGAAAGATTTGAAGTACATTAACTTGTATTAATTTATGATAGTTTCTTGGTTACTGTCTTCTTATTGACGACAACAACTACTTGGGCCAAAACAGCTGAAGAGAATGATGGAAATTCCGTCGAAGAAACCGTTCGAAATGTGCCTTGCGGGGATAAAATCAACGACCAAGATTTCGAAGATACTTTGGAGAGTTGCTTGACGGAAGTGGAAAAAAGAAGAGCTTTGGAAGAAAAGCTTTCGAAACTAGGTAATGGAATATAATTTTTTATTCTTACCATTTTTTTAGTAGAAGCCATCAAACTATAGTCTGTTCAGGGAAAGGATAGACCAAAAGTAAACAAACGGGTTGTCAGAAAGTTCAGTGGCGGACGCAAAAATTAATTTTGAGGGGTGCACACCGTCATTGTGATGAAAGATTCAATTTCTAGAATTGCCACTTGGTGAACACCAATTAAGTTGTATATCATCTACCTTCTTCTACACTAAAAAATGAATGTTGGTTTTACAGTATAATACAGCTAATTTTGAAGTTATAAGCCGCAAAATTGCTAATTTTACCGTAATAAACTAAAATTGCTAACTTTATAGTACTAAACTGTAAAATTGCTAATTTTACAATAATAAACTGTAAAGTTGCTAATTTTACAGTTTATTACCGTGCATTTTAGTTTCAAACTGGAACCTCTGCTTCCATTATTATACTGTTGCTTTTACAGAATAATACAGCTAAATTTTATGTCAATAAACTGTACAATTTCCAACTTTAGAGTAAGAAACTGTAAAACTGCTAGTTTTACAGTTTATTACTGTGCATTTTACAGTTTTAAATTGGAAACTCGGCCGCCAGTATTACATTGTAAAAACAACAGTTCATTTTTTGCAGTGTAGTTAAACTCTTCAGTAGTTGATTTTTTTTGTAAAGTAACAAAAATTACCAAAATAAATGACATTTCTAAGAGAACAAGCATTCACTAGCCAAACTTGGTGAAATATCCATTTCGAGTGTATCAATTAAAACTGTAATGAAATTTTACTTCTGTGTTTTAGAATCTAAGCAACTCTACATTTTATTTTATTTTACGTACTAGCCGGGTACCCGGCCCTGCCCGGGTTTCGGAAGGGTATGGTGTTTTAGTGACACTCGTTCATGAATTTTTCAACATTAAAGTGCATATCTATACACACAATAGCTACTTCTGTAAACAATGGCAATTTTTTCTGACTGGGCAAACTAAAAAACTGTATTACACACCTTAAATACAAATGCAAGCTACAAATAATGTTTAGGTAAATCGGAAATGTTAAAGCTTGGTACAGGGTGCGCGGAGAAACTTGCAGACTTGAAAAGTCAACTAAGGGAAAAGTACATCATGTATCAGTTTACTACTTTTTATAAGCTATGGTACCCATTCTGAATTTGTTTTTTTAGTTAGATTTAAAAACTACATCGGGAAAAATGACGGCGCCTGTTAATGATGCACTCATGTACCCTAGATTTGTTGCACTCTTTCGAGCATATCGACTGATTGGATGTTGGTGATAGTAAGCCGGATGTTGTTCTCCAGGTGTTGCAGGGTCCGGAGCTTGTCGTAGTAAACGATCGATTTGAGATACCCCCATAAAAAATAGTCAGTCACAGAGTGTCAAATCGGAAGAGCGGGCCGGCCACGATACGTCACATTTCAAGGAGACGTTATCACTCAACTGGTGAACCACAGCAAGTTTGTAGGGATGAAACTGGAGTTCGGTGACCAATCAAAAATCCCCAAAGCAGCAGCGTGTTTACGCGCCGAACGCCTGGGAGAGCGCAAAAACGATTCCCTCACTTTTTCGACGTTTTCTAGGGTTCTGGAAATCCGTTGACCGCCTGGGCCTCTGTTTGCCACACTCTCACTTTCCCACAAAACAATCGATTCCCTGCCAGGAATGGGAACAACGGGCTTAATTTTGAACCGAGTTCGGAAGGCACGTTGAGTGGCGACCACCGAAAGATTATTTGAAAAGTAAGATTCGGCGGCGAACGCTCGTTGCTCCTTTGTCCAACGCATGGCGCCATTTAAACTATGAGATAACAAAACTTCAGAACCCTCTCTTAAAAATGAGACTCTTCCCACTCCTTTCTAACCACTCCTTGCTAATTAGCATCCAATTAAAATCAGCAAGTTTCTCTGTCGCCCCCTGTAAAATCAATCGCACTGGAGTCAAGTACTTCCAAACATTACACGTAAAATAAGTCCCATCATTAGTTTATATCCTTGTGACTACATTGGTGAAAACATCTTATGTACCTAACTTAGAAATTTTTTGACTATAAACATTTTCTGTTCTCTAACTGTTGCCAAAATCAATTATCTTTTTATTTAGTCTCGTTAGCGATTATTGGCACAGATGAATCTAAAAATCCTAAGAAAGCAATAAAGTTCATACTTACTCCAGAGAAGCCTTGGTTCACATTTTCATTATGATCACTGAATATTGTTGTTGCCAGGCAAAATTTTTTTGCAACAATGGACTGAAAATTTAATCATTTAATGGGGAAACTATATGAAATTTACTATTTTCCATAATAACTTTTTTAAACTAAGCTTTTTAGAAATAAATTATAGCTTATCCTGCTCCCTGTTACTGCAGCTATCTACGGTGAAAAAATGGTTAAAATCGGTTCAGTAGTTTTGAAGTTTACCCCGGACATACGCATACAAAAGTAGTCTTTTATGTATATAGATTAACGATTAACATAGCATTATTTTCATTTACAATTGCATAAAGAAGCATATAATGCAGAAATAACTGATGGTTTCCATCAAGCTCTTTTCATCAAAAAATATCGAAAGCGCGCGTGCACATTTTTTTTAATGAAAGTTACATTGTGAAGCATTTAACCTCTTTCCAAACATCCATTGTGGATCTTTGGATTTGAGCCATTCCACTGATTTTCAAAATTCTGTACCATTGTCTGTAGTAAGGTAGCAAATCTTGAGGGGTGCAAATGTCCCTTTGCACTCTCCCTCCTCCCCTCCTTGGGTACTCCGATGAGAAGATTTTACCTCCATATACCACGTTATGGATTTTTCCGGAATAATAGTTTTCTATTTTCTATACACTGCAAAAAATGAACTGTTGTTTTTACAGTATAATACTGACAGCCGAGGTTCCAATTTAAAAATGTAAAATGCATAGTAATAAACTGTAAAACTACCAATTTTAGTTTCTTACTGTAAAGTTAGCAATTTTACAGTTTATTGCTGTAAAATTTGGCTGTATTATACTGTAAAAACCACAGTATGATAGTGGTATCATATGTTCTAGTTTAAAACGGTAAAGAACACGGTAATAAATTGTAAAATTAGCAACTTTACAGTTTATTACTGTAAAATTAGAAGGAATTTTGCAGTTTATTGCCATAAAGTTTAGCTGTATTATTCTGTAAAAACAATAGTAAAATACTGGCAGCAGAGGTTCCAGTTTAAAACTGTAAAATGCACGGTGATAAACTGTAAAATTGGCAACTTTACAGTTTATTACTGTAAAATTGGCAGTTTTTACAGTTTATTACTATAAAATTAGCTGTATTATACTGTAAAAACAACATTTATTTTTTACTGTTTAGTCACTTATGGCTTATTGTTTGAGAAGATTCTGGCATTGAAAATCACCCTTTTTCCTCCCCAGGCAGGGTCATCGACGACAGCAAACCGACTACAGATCAGAGTCTGATCAGAAGAAGAATAACCGATCCACACGTGCACCTTTGCGAGATGGGGCAGCTCGTCTTAGAAACGGCTACTAATTCTTTCATGAACAAGTAAATGTTTTCTCAATCCTATCTAATTAAACCATCAGTTAAAGAAATAGATTCATTATAACAAAGATTTAAGAAATAAAAGGAAATTTTTATTAGTATTTTATCAAAATGAAAGATGTAATGGGGTTAAATTTTTGCACGTAAAGCAGGACAAGGGGTCATTGTTATCAGCTGTTTAAATCTTAGGCGAACCTGTAAATTCGGAAAAATTAAATTTTAGCACAACAGTGGGAACTTGGAATAGTTTACCGGAAGAGGCGGTAAGGAGCGAGGGAGTAGATAATTTTAAGAGGGACATTGATCTTCATTGAGGGTCTACATTTTAATTAAGACCAGCCCAGTTGGGATTAGAGCCTGTTGTTGGTCGTGTCGTTGCATTTGTATTTGTATTTATTTGTATTTGTAATAGAGCTTTCGTTCAGTAACCATAAACTTAGTTTTATAACGGTTTGATTTTATTTCTTGTTCATCAATCGTGTCAAGTGAAGCTTTGAGACATTTTTTTTTTTTTTTTTGAGAAAAAAAGTATTTTTTCCCCTTTCCTTAATTTTTCTTTTTCTTCTTCCTTTCTTTCTTTCCTCTTTTTCTTTCTTTTTTTTTTAATTGTGAATTTCGTAAATTAATTTTAACAATGTTATATTTCCCTCAAATATCTCAACCGAAACAAGTTGAATAGAATGTGCAGAAAATATTGTGATGATAGTTGGACTCACATTCACCACTGAAGCTGAGTCGAATTACAGTCAAAAACTGCAATCGAACTGAAGTCAAACATTACAGTAGTACAAAACTGCACTCTAGGATTTGGACTCCCGGGGTCAATCGGTACTCTTTTTAGCTTTGGTGATAAAAAAGTTTATTTATTTATTTATTTATTTTATTTATTTATTATTATTATTATTATTTTTTTTTTTTTTTGACCTGCAATAGGTGACAAAAATGAGTATATTGGGGAAAATAAGAACTGGTAGTTACTTTCAAATAAATGTTTAGTTTCATACCAGTAGTATGATGCGTCAGAAATCGAAAATAGCTTTGAACTTGTGAAAGATTAAAATTAATTTTAAGAAAATACATTTTAATTGTAAAATAAAGATTGAATGCAAACTCGAGTCACTCAAGTCATCCACAAAAGTTATCTTGTGTTTGAAACAAGCAGTTGTGGCATGGCTGAAGTTTCTTCACAACATCTTGTGAGAGGAACGCTATCTATTCAGTTCCTGATTACTGAGTAGGCCAACTAGGCCGCAGCCTAAGGCCCCCACAATTTAGGGGGCCCCAAATGGCTAAAATTGTTGTAGTCAATGCCTAAATTTGTTTTATCCCATGCCTAAAATTGAAAAGATTCATTATGGGGGTCCCCAAAAAAGTATTTGGCCTAGGGCCCCGTGATAGCTTAATCAGGCCCTATATCTATTTTTTAGTTTCTTGAAATCTCCGGGTTTCGGAGACAGTATAATCTGCTACAGCATTTTTTATTGTCTATGTACAGAACTTTTGCTATATAAAGTCTGTGTGACTTTTCGAATGTAATTTAAATACAAGGAGTAACTTAATAGTAAACAAGGAGTACTTAGAGCAAAAATATTGTTACAAATCTTGTAAATAGTTGTTGTTTTTAGTGCCTTGCATCATTTTCATTAGTTTTGGTTTTATCTGACGTCATGTTGCAAAAGTATCTGAAGATATCACCTTTATCACTAGTATACCGGCCCTGTAACACTTTGTAGTTTTTACACTTGCCCTAACTTTGATAAGCATGAAGACATTTTCGCGTGGGTTTTTTTTTTCTTTTTATTTCTAGCGTTTTCTTGAATGGAAATGTAATTTATGAATGACCAGAATGCTCCGGATTTTGCTAGAACCTTCTTTCCGTGTATAAATAGCCTTGAACACAGTTTTTAGTTAGTCAGTTGTTTTCAGATTTGATCTGGTGACTCGTTTCCGTTCGCTAGGCGAATGGTTGTTTTGCTTTTGTAATTGCTTAATTACTGTTCACGTTTGATACGTGGTGCTGTGTTACTGTTGAGAGTACAGTGTACTGTTTTGCTACCTAATTGCTGGATGTTTAGCAATTGTTTCCTGCTCATATTGTAAATAGTGTAAAT